>WNNJ02001507.1:0-197301 GCA_012934845.2 Pomphorhynchus laevis | reverse complement strand
ATATATTATATATATTAAGCTTTTTTATGCTTATTAAATAAAGATTTGAAAATAAATTAATATTTATTAAAATATTAATATATTAATATATTAAAATATATTAATTTAACATTAAATTAATATATTAATATTTTATATTATTAATAGTATTATAATATATTAATAATATTTATATTAATAGTATTAATATTTTAATATTAATACATTACAAAATATTAATGTTACAAAATTAATATTTTGTGATGTGCATATATTACATCCGTTTGTTATATATATCCGTTTGCATATATTCGTATGTTATAAAGGAGGAAGGAACTACAATTAACTACTTAATAAAGGAACTACAATTAACTACTTAATAAAGGAACTACAAGCAACATTTTAACGAACATGCATTCAATTTTATTGTTCGTTTCGACTGTTTTAGTATTTACAAATTGTATATAAAATAATAGATAAATTTGGAATTCCGTTTTAAAATTCCAAATTTAAAGAAATTGAGTATTTTTAAATTAAAAACCTAAATTCACAAATATAAATTTAAACAATTTTTAATAAAAATATTAAACTGCTTTTTACTGAAATATAAAGATTAATTTATTTGCAGAACCAGACTGGTTTAGCAAATATTCCTCAATATTCTGTGATTTATAGTTCAATATTAGATTTTGTCGCAATTTACGCAAGCAAAAGTTCTGTTATGGAAATGTGTTACACTGTGTTCAATATATTGCTTAAATTAATCAATTGTTTCCATCATTAATTCCGATTTTGTAATATTCTCGAATCCTTATGTTGAATGTTGATCAGATTAAATGTTGCTTTAAAACGAAATTAAAATGATGATGCATTAATAGATATAAGGAAGGAAATAAATTACTAATTTATCTAAATTATTGATTTTATTCTTAATTATTAATTAACCAAACGTTTGTAATTAAAATATTAATTTCTATTCGTGAAACTCTGAAAGCGATATTGACTGGTGCGAGATCTAACCAAAAAGTCGATTGATGCGAGATTTAACTGCTGATGGATTTAACTGTAGGATTTAAGAAAGTACAAATTAGTGTCATCAATTTAAATAATAATTTAAAATAAATTACATTTATTATTTAAGTATTATACTTTTTAATTACAAAAGTATTTTTGAAATAAACAAAAAAATTAATGTAATAAAACGATAAACAATAAAAAAGTTTAAAACGTCAGTGCATATCACTGATCGTCTAGCCGGTTAGCATAAAAAATATTGAAATTTTTTCGACTTGTTAATTGAATGTTGCAATATTTTAACGAGAATCGTAGATCTACAATATTCAAAAATAATTTCATGTGAGATTAGAATTTACAAAAATAATCATCTAAGTGATTGAAAAATGGAGTAGTTTCTAATCTTAAATTAAGTTTTATTTGTTAGCTTTTGAATCTGGAGATTATTCAGTAAAGATGGTGAATTTGTAATTTGCGGTCAGTCAATTGAATATTTATAAATACTTGAATATTTATAAATTATATAATTAAATATATATTTTCCAATTCTATTATTGTACTAAATTTTTTAAATTAAAAATTAATTAAAATTAACAATTAATAATTAAAATATAGAAGAACAAAAATAAAAACTTTAAACATTGTACCCTTAAAACCTAAATACACACATATTATATTACATATAATGATTTAACAGCGATATTAATATAATTTATTAATAAAATTTATTAATGATATTGCAAAAGAATGAATTACAAACATGTGATATTATTTTACAAATTTATTATGAACTTGTAAATTAAATCCAGTTTTTATGTTGGATACTATGGAAAACAATTTGCTTTTATTAATTTTAAATTCAATATTAAATGTATATTTTACATTTAATTTACAAGGTCGTAATAATACAGGAAATTGCATTTTCAAAATGATTGTTTGAAATGATTGTTTGTCATTCTGAAAGAATGCAAATTAAATCATTTGTTATTTTGTTCTGAAAGAAAGTTACTGTTTTATTCGTAAGGATATCCAGACACAATTTACTAAAAATATACTCATGTTGGTAGTAAAGTTAACAAAAACCTCATTTATTTACTTTTTATCAGCTCGTGTACTTGAAATTGAGTTGTATATAGAAATTAAAATCGAGAGTAACTTCGTTGTACTCTACCATGCAACCCAAATATCCATGTTATTGGCATATCAAAATTTTTAAAAACTTTTAATTTAGGAAATTGAATATTTTGTTAAAGTGCTTACCAAAAATTAAGAAATCCGGATTGCACGGACCTCTTGTAGCTTTGCATAAATTTTATGAATCAAACGATTAAAACACATTATGATTAGATCGAGGTAAATAATCAAAGTGTATATTTTCAAAACAAAATAACAATAAGACATACTTTCGTCGATAATCCAGAGTGATATTTTTCTAGACGCCCCAGATGTTGCCGCTAAGGACCCAGCTGGATTAAATGCGGTTGCATAATTATCCACGTCGGAGCATTTCTAAATAGATAATTACTGTTTCGTAAATATATACAAAATATACCCAAGTATATTGTACTTTATCAGGCAGATCGCACCTAACATGTGTTGAAGGCTTTGCGTTACTTACGCTACAACATCCGTTGACACAAAATTTCTATAATCAATGAACATACCCTGTCGAACTTATATTGGCGCTTCCACCGGTGATTGGAGATAATAGTTGGTCAAATATATTGGCTACTGATTGTCTAATTGAAGGACTACGAATATAATGTAGTAAATATCGAAATTCGAATATAATCAATATTACGATTTCGATCTAGAAGAAAATAGTGGCTGATTGCTTGTGTGTTGGCTAAGGAAGAAAACACAAGTAATTATTCCAAACATTCAAGAGAAATTTTTTAAAATTTCAATATATCACAAAGCTGTTATGCAATTCAATTGGATCTGCAATCTTTTTAGGCTTTTAACGACTTTAAATTTAATTTAATTGAAATTAAGATATTTTAATAATTGATATAATTATGTATTTAATTTTAAATTGTTTAATTGAAATTAAACGATTGAAATTAAATTATTCCTCAAATGAGTTTTCGATTTTAGCTTACAAATAGAGTGACCTTTATAATTAAAAACTTCAAACCTTTATCATGATAGAAAATAATTTAAAAATTATTATTAAATAATAATATTATTTAATAGTATTTAAATAGAAAAAATTAAATGTGACTTTTAATGCAACATTCATGTGCTAAATTTAGTTATTTGTACTGTAAAGTATTTCTCATAGAAGAGAAAGTAATTCAACTACTATCAAAGAAGAGAAAGTATTTAATTCATAAAGATAAGTTACAGTATATAATTGATCGATATTGCCAAAAAATTATAAAAACAAATTACTTAAAACGACAGTTTGTCAAGTTGAAAACAAGCAAGAATAGAACTCAGACTTTAAAGTTAATTTCGATCAAAATAATCAGCCAAAATTCAAAACCAATCAAGGCGAATTTATAGTGTCAGTAATGATTAATATAATTACTTATTAATTGAGAAATAGTTACGGTCAGGTTAATTAATTAACACACAAAAATACGAAATATATCTACGTATAGTAATAATCACACATGACTATATGATTTGGAATTATATATGCAATAATTTAAAAGCCTTTCACATTTTGGAATATTTCATCAATTTAATCAATCTGACATTAATACTGATATCGATAAATATACAAGCATTGCAGATCGATGCTCAATCTTACGTTCATATTTACAAAATAAAATTATTCAATACTAACAACTTAACTCAATTAAAAATTTCATCCATTGGAAAACATTCGTGTATTTTCAGGTAATTCTATTATAAAACTCTAGTTTATCAATTTTAAATATAAATAATATTTTTAACATAAAATATAGAATAATCACAATTAAATTGAAATAATTTACATCAAGAACATATATAATATTAATTAAATATTATAAATTTATATAAAATTTTTATATAAATATTATATATTTATATAAAATTTTATTAAATTTTTTATATTACTATTAGCATTGCTAATTGTAAAATCACAATTATATATAAACTCACAATGGCGAAATGTCAATAAACTTATTTTTTGAACTACTATATGGCTAGAATACAATGCGTTAATCCTCGACAGCGGTATAACAGTAATAACATACGTTTAAAAAAATACAATTTTTAAATTTGTCAATTGAAAACTCCACAATTGAAATAATATCGAATAAAGTATATAATATTGAATACTATAATATACTATATTATACTATATAATATATATCTCTTGAGAGTATTAATATTTGTGTTTTTGATTTAAAAAAAACGCAAAAAAATCTTACGCTCGCCGCTCGTTAAATTTCATTACTTCACAATTCAGCTCATCAGCAATAACAATTTGTTTCTGAGTAAGTCGATTCATCAGAACCTCATTTTCTTGTTTAATTTTAGAAAAGCTGTCATTCATTGTATTGTATTGAAGTTGTAGTGTTCTATATTCATCAGCTTGGAGCTTAACATTCAAACTTATCTTAACTGTAAGACACATTCGACAATGAAACCTCCAAAGAACGATGTAACGTATCAAGGGCCTTCAATTTCTCTTCTAACAATACCTCTATGCTCTTTCGATCTTTAAGTAGTAAAAGATTTCTAATAACAAGAATGAAACATAAAATAATAACTTTTATTACTAAAGGTTAGTTGAAAAGAAAACGACTTTACTATTTACTTTTACTTAAAAATATCTCACATATCAATTACAGCATCGAAAATCATGAGGACAAAGAATAACTTCTAACCAAAACAAAATGGACTCAGTGGTTTATTTGATAATCCAAACAAATTATAATTATATTTTTGTAACGAGAAAAATTACTCTACATACATATGACCCTAATTTCGCTGTCATCGACCGCCGATGACTTCGTAATCAATGGATAACGCTTAATATCAGTAACGAAAGACTGTCTTCCGTTACTAAATTACTAATTACATAATATTCGTTCAATAATTTGAAATGTCAACGGAGAAGGCAATCGGTATAAAGTATTTTTTCCGCATATTTGGATTATTCTGCAATTATCAAACTTTTGCTTATCGTTTGAATTGATGTTTAATCTTATAATCCAAAGATATTTAGCCAAACTAGGAAAATTGTTGAGGACCAAGCTGAGAGAGTAAATTATGTGTCATTTCAACAATGAAACTTGGTATATACTAAAGGAAATACTAAGTAGCATTCATCTTGCATACATTGATATAATCAAAATTCTGTGATAGACTTTTATATTCAAATAAAAATTATTGGAATACATCGTCTGTTATTAAGCAATTCATGAAAATTGATTTTTATTTTAATTTTAAATTTTAACTTAATATAAATTATATAAAATATTATTAATAATTATTTATTATCTATAATTATTTCTTATTTAATTATATATTTTATTATTCATTGTTGTTTCATTGAACTTAAACGTTTTAGTTAAAAAACTATAAGAGAACTTTGTAGCAACCACATGATAGATCCAGCAAATGGATAAATTACAACCTAATACTAGAAAACAACTATAAAATACAAATTATATAGAAATGAAGCAGCATTAATACTATAAAAAGGAAAGTTTCAGAATGCAATCATGATATCTTCAAAGCAATTATTTGTGGTAATTTTTATCTTTAACGCTATTTATGCTGTGAAACCTTGTAAATTTGTTTTAACTCGAGATTTTTTAATTTTTTTTGATTAAATTATTTAATTTTTTTTGAATTATTTTTAATTTCGTAATAATAAAAAATACGTAGACTCAGTTAGCTAATCTGATTTGAATATAATAAAAGTATAATTCTTTTATTCTGAATTAAAATAAAATTAAAATTGACAACCTGAATCATATAATCATCATTGAAATGACAACCATAACGCGCACTTGCTGATATTTTATTTATTAGATTATTTTATTTGACAGATAGGAAGTGTAATCGATATAATTGGTATTATTTTTTATCTTAGAAGCCAACTCTTTAATATCCGATGATTTTAATAAGTAATATCACTAATATCCTAATATATTGTGAACCCTTGTTTAAGGGTTCACAATATAAACATAAATATAAACCCTTGTTTATATTTACCATTATTTTTTATTTATAAATTATATAAAATACGTAGGCTCAGTTAGCTGATCTGTTTTGTAATTTTACAACGATATCGAAGTACTGCCCTCTAAAATCAAATCAAACATTATTTTATGATAAAATAAGGTTTTGCTCAAATCAAATAATAATTTATCGTTACGGTATCGAAGTACTCTGCCCTCTAAAATCAAATCAAACCCTTTTTTATGATAAAATAAGGTTTTGCTCAAATAAAATAATAATTTATCGTTACGGTATCGAAGTACTGCCCTCTAAAATCAAATCAAACATTATTTTATGATAAAATAAGGTTTTGCTCAAATCAAATAATAATTTATCGTTACGGTATCGAAGTACTCTGCCCTCTAAAATCAAATCAAACCCTTTTTTATGATAAAATAAGGTTTTGCTCAAATAAAATAATAATTTATCGTTACGGTATCGAAATACTGCCCTCTAAAATCAAATCAGACCTTATTTTATGATAAAATAAGGTTTTGCTCAAATCAGTTTTATGTTATTACATAAATATAAAATATATAAAATCCTATATAATCATATGTTATTTATAATTATATATCTTTATTTTTAATTTGAAAATAATATAAAATACATAGACTCGGTCTGATTACTGTGTTGATTAAAATAAGGAAAAATATATATGACATTCATTAAGTATAAAAAAGGTCGCTATTTTAGAATAAACACTAATAAATTGTATCTTATTTTTAATTTAAAAATACAGTTGGTAATTTAAAATAAAAAATTGAAAACTATTTAAAATATATTCATCAGTATATTTTAATAGATTTAAATATTTATGAAAATAATAAAGAATGTCGACGAATTAAATCAGCTAACTGAGTTTACGTATTGTTATATAATTATAAAATAAACAAAACATATTAATGCTAAATCAAAATTTAATAATTAAATAATAAAATTAATAATTGCTTTTAGATTTTATATAATTTAAATTTTCAATAATTTAAATTAAGTTAAAAAAATGAAATTTAAAATAAACGTCATTTTTATGAATTGAGTAATAAATAACAGACGTTGTATCAGAATAATAATTAGAGGTCATCAGGAGGAACTGCTATGCTATCAGGTTTCGGCCCCTAACTCCTCTACCCAACATAGCAGCGGGGCCAAATACATGCTAATGATGTATTTCCTCTGATAAAACTATCTAGTATCTTATTCTAATGCAAAGTATATTATTTATTATTCATCCATAAAAATTTGCCACTTAAGAGTTTAAATTTATTCTTTATATTATTGTGTTGATTTATATATTTTACTATTTTCTGTTTGATGTTATTTTTATAGTAACCTAGTTTAAAATATGTCTCTATTAAATATAAAAAATTATATATGCATCTATTAAATTATTTAAATGATTTTTAAGAAAACCAATATCATTACATATTGTTGCAATTCTTAAAATTTCATTATTTAATGTATTATATTTTATATTATATGGTATGCATGAATGCTCATGCAAAAATATGTTTCTTGTAAATTTAAATATGTCATCTTTACGATATAAATTAATAGTAGTTTTAGTTAATGTTAATTTAATGTTCATATCTAGATATACACCTTCTTTATCATTAATATTGGTTTTGTTAAGAATAAGGCTTTCTGGATAAATGTGCTCACTAATTGAATAAAAATTATTAGAATTAAATACACATATATCATCAATGCATCGAAACATATATTTCATATATTTATATAGTTTAGATTTATTTTTTACACAGTTATGAACAAATTCATATTCTATAAAGCTTAAAAACAAGTCAGCTATAATTGGGCTACTATTACCACCCATTGGAACACCTTTTACTTGTCTAAATATAGATGTCCCTACTTTTAAATAATTTTGATTTATCAAAATATTTAAGGATTCTATTAATTCAATTTATCCATATATTTATATTTATTTGATGGTTTAATTTTTGTTAGATAGGCGTTTGATTGATAATAAAGATGTCGTTATT
This sequence comes from Pomphorhynchus laevis, assembly GCA_012934845.2. Classification (NCBI taxonomy): domain Eukaryota; kingdom Metazoa; phylum Acanthocephala; class Palaeacanthocephala; order Echinorhynchida; family Pomphorhynchidae; genus Pomphorhynchus; species Pomphorhynchus laevis. Next base: position 189,139 of record WNNJ02001507.1, on the reverse strand, counting down.
CTTACGCCTCTTTTGTTTCCTTCAATTGCTGCCTCATCAATTCATTTTCCTTTGTCAGCTAAATTAACAACAAAACTATAACTCAGTGTAAAATTAAAATCAAAGGTTTTATAACGGATGTTAAATTAGAAACCAAACAATAATATAGAAATTGTTGCAGTTCCTCATCAATTATCGAAGAATATCAATTATTAATAATGTGAAATTGATATTGAAGTATCAGTTTGAATAATCGGATCATTAACTATTTAAGTTTCACTATTACAAGCTATTACTAAAATTGGCAACATTTTCGTATATAATGGGTTAACATATCAAGTGAGAAATATAAATTCGTTAAAATGCAATATATCGTTTACAGCAGTTAAATGTCACAGTAAACATTAAATTAGAACAAAAATGTTTAAAATTATAAAAGACACAACAATTTCTTAATTTTGTCTATAAAAGATGACTGTTTAGCAAAATCTATTTAAATTCAATATAATAAGATATTATATTTTTATAATATAATATTGTTAATATTAATTTAGTTAATTTCAAAAATCAGTATATACTATCTAAAATTCATTCATTTTGATTCAGAAGATAAAATTCATTTATTGATTTAGTTAATTTCAATGATCAGTATATACTATCTAAAATTCATTCTTATTAAAAGGAGATTGAAATTTTCAAAAGCGATATTGTAGAATTAAAATAGTTATAACGAGGAAAATTTATAAAAACTTGATGGTATATAAGTTATATAATTAAAATAAAACTTATACCAAGTTGTAAAACCTCGTGTTCTTATACCAAAGAAGATCACTTATGTCCGCTGTTTCAACTTTAGTTCGTAATCAATTAATCCGATCACTTCAGTCTACATCCAACTTGTCATCTTATGATATAAGTGCATAAAGCCTTCTCAGAGCAATGAAAGAAGAATGTAATTATCAAGAGACTCTAATCAAAAAATGACGACAATGAAGTTCCTATTTTACTAAACGAATTGTGTTTCAACTATATATTGACATTCCAAATGCCAATTTTTGTCATCTAGTGACTAAAATCATTAAGAGAAGATGTGTCACCATTTTTATCCAGTACGCTATTTTCATATGTTGTCCAAAAATTAATTCAAGCTTGTCGCAACTTACGAACAAATCCTGTGTGTCATTCAGTTTACGTGCAACAAGACCTCTCGAAAGAAGACCGCACTCGTAAATACAATCTGCGCCAACTCCGCAGAGAGATGCAAAGAGAAAATCTAACCCAACGCTTTGTCATTCGACATGGTCGCATCGTGCAAATCTCAGTGTATATTTTAATAACAGAAGCTATTAAAATACTGAACAGAACCTTTTTATCGAATAAGGTGTCGTTTTTATGGTTCTATTCTATAATAACATTATATCATTTAGTGGAATTTGTGACAGTAAAACTAATAGATGTTTAAATTTAAGATTTTCCTTATAATTTATACTAAAATGAAGACTTGATTAAACTAGCATCTTTTAAATTAAGAAAAAAATGGGCTAAATATTTCAAGGTTAAACACATGTTTGATCAAAACAATTTTTAAATATACCTCGTTTCGCTTAAAATGAACGTCAACTAACTCAGTTTGTAGTAATGCAATCCTGACATCTTTTAATTGCTGTACATTTTTCGAATTAGATTCGCTAAACAAATGGTTATTTTAGTTTAGAGCTAAAATATTTATAAAAACATTAATTTAGATGGTAATAAAGACTTTGTCTTAACGATCATTTAGTAAATTTTAAAATGGTCAAGGTAAGCAATATATTGAATATATTGAATACATTGATATAAAAATATAATAAGCATTTAAAAATGAAAAGATGAAAATATTTTTTCAATTAAAATATTTTTAATGAAAAATATTTCAATTAACAAAAACATCCATAACAAAAAAATACAAATAATTGTTGCTAGGATATGCGCTACTTTACTTGTTTTACTATTTTTAATTTGTCTGGTTGTTTATTTAAATATAGGCAAAACGCCGAATACTCGCAGGTCATTCGAGCGACCATATTTTAGACGCTCATGTACGTTTTCATTAATTATATTTGTATTTGCTTAATTGCTTACAAAATATTAAATCCGTTAAAAGCTTGGCAAGATCCATGCCAACAAAAAATATCAAAATATTAAAACTTATCGTTCAATAAAATATGATGCTAATTTAAAATTAGCAAATTTAAATGCATCACTGATTTATAAGTGATGAATCTGTGATTTATGTATGTCGCGTTTGGTTGTGAACATCATTATGTGAAAATACTCTATTGCTGACGAGCATTAACATGTTCGTCAGTAAATTGATCTTAGGAAGTTTGCTACTGGCAAGTTGGATACGGCTGATTTTGTAACCCTTTATATCAAATGCTAAAGTCCTGGTTGCACTATGAGAACCTATGTGAAAGTTTCTCGTAGCGTCAATAGAGATTTCTTTCTGCGAAAGTTCCATTGTGGATATTGTTCAACAAAACGCTTATCATTAATTTAAGAAGATGTTGAGCGCTCAAGAATCGAAACCGCTGAATTGACGACAGAGCTCAAAAACTTTAAGAATAATGCTTTAGAAATAACCTCATATGATGGTGAAAAATCTAGCTTAACTATATCGCAAACATTTGCAGGTGTGGTTCGACATGAGATTTTATTAACTGTTTTTACGGTCAATCATTTAAACATGGATCTGACCAAACTTAAATTCTTGCAAGAGTGTAAAGCAGCTCGTGTAACGTAATCAATAGAGGGTTACATGTTTCATCGAATGATCAAGACGTAGTCAAGAAAATTTTTTCTGAGATTGGGATAAATCTATCAACATGTCGATATCTTCGACTCAATCGATTTTCAGCTAAATAAACTGATATTCCTCCATGGTTGCTTGTTTCAACTGACGAATCGATATCACGTCGACCACCTTCCTATTGTAGTAAGCTACAATATTCACCTAGCATTTTCCATAGTCAATATCATTCCTGATCTATCACCAGTAGAACGTGATGCTTAAAAAACTCTCCATGTCTAATTTAACGAGATTGGAAACATTGACCGTTCCTCCACATTCATTAAACGTAATAATAGGGTTATACGATCTCGTAAATTGAAAATAAATCTAGACAATAACAACACTGCGAGTTTATCACGCTCCCACATTTGACTATCAAAGCCTACAAATCAAGTATATCCTCCAGTAAATCCACCAGTAACTCCTCAAGTAAATCCTCCAGTATATTCTCCATCAAATCATCCAAAGGTTATCGAGTAAATCTTCCAGTAAACTCTCCAGTAAAGCCTTCAGTAAAAAAGTAAGTTATGCAGTAAAGCATTCAGTAAATCATCTAACAAATCTCCCAGTAAATCATCCAGTGTATCTTAAAATTGACTCGACTCCGTGGATTCCCAAGTCTTCTTAGAAATTGGCCGTCTTAAATATCCGCTCTCTTAATTACAAGGTTGATTCAGTATATGATGTTTTCCTTCATAAATCTTTAGATGTTATGTGATTAAACGAATCTTGGCACGTTGATCAGAATGATTACTCTATTAAACACTTCAGCTCTTTAAACCTCACTGTAGTTGATAAGGCTCGTCAACTATCTTTAAGTTCAAATAAATCAATTAACCACGTTGGTCTTATAGCTTTATATCACAATTAATCTCCGTTGCAATCGTTATCGTTGAAATTTGTTCCTCTTACTTTCGAACTACTTGGGTTCTGTGTAAAAACAGTCTCGTTATCTCTCAATATCTACTTATTCTATCAACCTGGATCATGTCATCCGTCTGACTCTTTTTTCTGTGAACTGTCAAACTTACTTTCATCCTCCTCGCCGATTTACCTTGCGTTGTACTAGGTGATATAAATGTTCGTTTAGACCGTCTTTGTGATTCCAATACCCTAAAGACCATTTTTACATTTAGTGATGATGATTTTCAAATCATGTCTCCTCATTATTCTTCCGCTATCCATATTATTGGCGGTACCCTCGATATTGTTGCCCTACTTCACATTTTGCCTTGTCAATTCATTGTGTATATATGATCATGCTCTATCTGACCAGTTCCTTGTTACATGTTCTCTCCCTTTGTTAAAAATCAATGTTAAGGTAAAAATTATCTTGTGTCGTTCTTAGAAATTTCTCGACTTTTCCCTTCTTCGCCCTCATATTAACTGCTCTCCATTAATGTATCCTTCTTCTATCTACCAATCCCCTAATTACTTATGTACCATCTTTAACAATGTATTTTGCTCTATCCTCGATGAAATTCTTCCCCTTAAAACTTTTGTTCAATCATGTCACTATCGTGCAACATGATTCGACTCTGAGTGTGTGACTTCAAAACGCCTACTGCGTCGTTCTTTCAGAACTTATCATCGTTATCTCATACTATCTTCAGAACTTGACTACTCAGTTTATCGTAACCAATTCTTTGCTCTTCGTTGTTCGCATAGGCAACCTACTTTTCATATCTTCGTGGAATTGTCATCGTGATATGTCAGAACATCTATTTTTTTGAAAATGTATCTCAATCCTACCAAATCTAATGTGTTATAAATTTTACCCTCTTCAATTTATGTTTCTCCTCCTTCTCTGTATCTTCAATTTACAATTATTCATGTAGAAGATTTAGTTTTTCTAGATGCGTACTTAGTCAATAATCTGCATTTCGATCCCTTCATTCGAGCTAAAATTAGATCCTCAAATATTATTCTCCGTAATATTAATCTCGTCAGAAATTCTCTAGGCTAGTTCCTGCAAATCTCTTATCTCCTTCCTTCTTTCCACACGTATTTAGTACTGTATTATCCTTCTCGTCTTCTCTCAAAAGTCATCGCTTAAGCCTTATCAGTGCCTCATTAACACTGGTGTCCGCCACCTATTTCGATTTCGTAAATATGATCATAGCTTTTCCTATTTATCAAAAATTATAAGGCTAAAGATTGAACACCGTGTTCGTTTTCGTTTTCTTTGTCTAACTTGTCGCATTCTCCATTGTTATTATCCTTCTTATCTCTTTCTGAAAATTCAAAGTGAATCCCGCCATCATTCCACTCACCTACTTTCCTTGCTTATTTTATGCAACACGTAACATATTATTCAACCAACTTCGGCCTTCGATCTCTACATATTGCTGCTCCTCTACATTGGAATTCTATATCTGATCACATACAATCTTAATCCTTAATTCCTTTTTTCAAAAAGCAACTACGTTCTATGCTTCTAAACGAGTAACTATTGTTCTCAATCTGTATCGCTTTTGTGGGCTAGTAAGCATACAGTTTGTATTCATTTGCAAAATTAAAAAAATTCTTTATGTCTGATCACTAGATTGCAACTGATTAGTTGCAACGGATTGTAGATAGCCTTAATATTACAACATATCATAAATGTTACACTTAAAATTCGTTATACCTAAATAATATTTTATTTATATAAATATTATGCAATAATATCACATAATAATTATTACATAATTATAATTATTAATATATTAATAATATATTTATATTATCATAAATATATATAGACATTTCATTAACAAACAAATAATTTTGAAAAAATACCATTTAAATCAATACGAAATGATAATGAACACGTTACCTTTGGGTGATATGATCAATTGAACCGATTCGAGAATTAAACTCACCTCCTAAAACTCTAATATCTAAATAGAAATAGTGCTTTTATAAAATGGGAAGTTTTTTATTATTTACATGATTTGATTATTTCATTGAATATGGATTCTCTTTCGTTTCTTACTTGTACTAGAGTTAGGTACTCTGTAAGTTCGTTCATCTACAGCCAAAAAGAAACGCGAAGAAAACCAAAATGAATAAAAATGTAAAAAATATATTTTATTTTGTAAAAATACAACTTTTGCTAACAAATAAAAATGTTGTCATCTTTTTCTATTCTTCAAACGATGAAAAAAATCAACAATATTCGAATCTATCTTGTCGCAGTGCTGTTTATTTCGCTTTAACACTGTCCTTGAACTTCCATGATTAGCCTTTTTGCGATTCGTCGATGAAGTAACGTCCATTTTTTCAAGCTTATACTGTTTATCGAATTTCATACCTTTCAATCGTTGTGAATGTTTATCTTCATTTGAAGATGATGATGAACACGAAATACTGCATTCACTTGAACTTGACGATCTAAATGTCAACGTTTACGTAAAAATATGATATCAAGCATTCAGCTCACTGTGATGACTGGCAAGATTCCGTACTCGTCGTATCACTAAAAACAATTAATTTTAATCGAAATTAATAATTGAAAAAACACCTGTTAAAAGAGCATGAATCATTTGTTTCATTCGTTCTTATTTGTCTAGGTAGTGCAGGAGTGTGGTCGAAAATTTCTAATTTCTTCTCGATCTAAATCTCTGTAGTCATATCAACAACAAATTGTTCGTTCATTTCTGACCGATCGTTTAATCTTGTCAATTCCATCAATCGCAGTCTGGAAATTTTTGTCATAATCAAGCACTCGTTGATAAAATTTTAAGGCACTGTCGTTGTCCTTCCTATAGGCACACCTTTGCAAGATAAAATATTTAAAATGTTAATTTTTACAAAAAAAATGATTTGTTAATATTTGCTTTAAGAAAATGATATTTAAATAATTAAATAGTTATTATTCTTTGGTATCTACCTTCTACATTTTAAGATATATTTTTTGCATCAACACTTGTAAATAGAATGTGCTTTCCGGACCATTTTAATCTTATTCGGCAGGAATTTTACTCGCTGTCGTTCTTGCTTTCTCACAGGATCCTTTGGAGGATACAATTTGCTACCACGTTAGCAAATTCTCGGAAATGCCTAGTTAATATATCACAAAGCAGCCGAAACGACTGATGGTAGCTCACCCTACTGATGAGTGCTGCTGGCTACCATAAGCTCGTCTAGGAGTGATAAGGTGCTACCACGTTAGCAAATTCTCGGAAATGCCTAGTTAATATATCACAAGTCAGCCAAAACGACTGATGGTAGTTCACCCTACTGGTGAGTGCTGCCGGCTACCATCAGCTTGTCTAGGAGTGATAAGAAAGTCTGCTCTACTTGTAATCGAACTCCGATTTTTGGCAATATTTACGATTTTAAATCTGAATTTTAATAAATCCCAGAGAACAGCTTAACCCAGTCAGATACAAAAATTATAAAAATGTATCCTCCAAAGGATTCTGTGAGAAATCAAGAACAACAGCAAGTAAAATTCCTGCCGAATAAGATTAGGATAGTCCAGAAAACACATGGTTAGTTTAGAGAGGCTAGGCACATACTACCACGTTAGCAAATTGTCGGAAATGCCTATTTAATATATCACAAGGCAGCCGAAACGACTGATGGTAGTTCACCCTACTGATGAGTGCTGCCGGCTACCATCAGCTCGTCTAGGAGTGATAAGGAAGTCTGCTCTACTTGTAATCGAACTCCGGTTTTTGGCAACATCTACAATTATGAAACTGAAGCTTATTAGCTCCCGGAGCACAGTTTAACACATCCAGATATATATATATATATATATATATATATATATATATATATATATATATATATATATATATATATATACGAAATATGATTATTGGTCTCTACCAACAAAAAACAAAGATTACTTCTTCAATTTACGTTTCGCCATTTTCACAATTTTCACAATTTCGCCATTTTAACACACAATTTTCACAAACATTGTGTGTTAAAGCTATTAAATATTTTTGTTTATAAATTGATTATAATTTATACTTACAATATATATAATAGTAGTGCACGGATGTGCTGAGTAAACAACGGTCCAGGATTTCTTACGAAATACGGCATTTATACTAAATGGTGTTGCTTGATAGACTAGACTTCGATTCACGACTTTCAGTCACCATGTCACTTCTAGACGACCACTTCAACATCTAAATGATGAGTACCCGGCAGCATTCATCAGTAGAATGATGTACACACTGGTCGTTCGGTTGCCTGTGTGACATTGTGAATAAAGGCGTTTCCGACACTTTGCTTAATTGTCTGAGGCTTACGCCTCAGACAATTAAGCCTCATTCTACTGATGAGTGTTGCCGGGTACTCATCATTTCGATGCTGAAGTGGTCGTTTAGAAGTGACATGGTGACTGAAAGTCGTGAATCGAAGTCCAGTCTATCAAGCAACACCATTTAGTATAAATGCCGTATTTCGTAAGAAATCCTGGACCGTTGTTTACTCAGCACATCCGTGCACTACTATTATACCTGCCGTATCCATTTAGGATCCAACGAGTGCAGTGACAATTCAGCAACAATCTTTGCCTAGTGTTTAAGGATGGTCCGCACAGCAATTCGATCTGGTTAAGAGCGTAAGCCTCAGACAATTAAGCAAAGTGTCGGAAACGCCTTTATTCACAATGTCACACAGGCAACCGAAACGACCAGTGTGTACCTCATTCTACTGATGAGTGTTGCCGGGTACTCATCATTTTGATGCTGAAGTGGTCGTCTAGAAGTGACATGGTGACTGAAAGTCGTGAATCGAAGTCCAGTCTATCAAGCAACACCATTTAGTATAAATGCCGTATTTCGTAAGAAATCCTGGACCGTTATATACTCAGCACATCCATGACATACTATTATATATTTGAGTCAGCATCTCTGAATATATATAATTTATATTTATAAATCACTATGTTTTCCTCGTGAAGGGGTATATATATGCCTCTTCATAGTGATATATATAAATTATATATAATATATAATATTATATTTCTTTCTTGTTTATATATAATTTGTTGTTACACCTGCCCTGGGACACTCAATGGTGTATAAGTCCATCCAGAGAAACTCATCTAAGGCAATGCCAGGCTAAATTTTAATCACAAAGGGAATGCGTATATCAGATATTCGCATAACATATCTCTTAATGGAATTGATTTTGAAATTTCGTTAGCCAACTATTTTTGCGTTCCTGGATTTCAAGGTGGCTTTATACAGCTTAAGTCGTCATGCTATCTGTCAATTATTTTGAATTACTGAATTTTTAACGAGGATGTTGTGTTTTTTAAAGATCTTAGTGTCTCGTACTGTCTATATGTCATCAATAATGCAAGATTAAGGACTACAAGGTGATTGAAAATGTTCGCACATTTAACTACTTAGGTACTGCGATATCCAACATCTGTATCGGTGGCACAAAAGTGATGAACTGGATTTCAAAGGCTACTGCAACTTTCAGTCTCCTGAATCCAAATAAAAATATATCACTACAACCAAAAATTTATTACTTAATAGTGCTCCCAGTGCTACTACACTGCTCGGAATGATGACCTTCAAAAGTCACATTAAAGAAAATAATAGAAACAATTAGCTGTTAAACGTTTTAAAGATAAATCCACACAAACGATATGGTGTACAAAAGATGCGGTTCGAAAACACCTATCAATTGTAAAATCAAAAATATCAGGCAAAGGTATCTAAGCCAGCACTTCGCATAGTAAACGATACAATTCCTTAAATACCTCTACTGTCGAAAGCGAATTCATAATTGAAGCGCCGCGAGGTGGTCTACGGAAAACTGCGTTGAGGAATTTTGAAGATGACATAAGGAATATTTTGTTCGGATACTCAAATATTGAATGAAAACGTATAAAGAAGCAAAATATGAAAGAATTGTAGATGCTGATTCAGGAAAGACAGTATTGTATCAGTCTACGATCTGTAAAAGTTATGATTTTCAATATATATATTATTGTAGTAAATAACATAATGTATGTATCCTATGCTGTTTTGCCAAGACGTGTTGCTCACAATTATCAAAACGATTTATCGTGAATTTAAAGAATATCGTAATAATATGAATCGCAATAAATTTAATTCTTTCTCTAAATTTATATCGAAGAATGAAACAAAAGTTAATTTTAAGCATTTATATTCATATCAAAATAACTATTTTAATTGATCTGAACGAAGAAAAATTACGATTTTTACAACAAGACGTTGATTTGTAATTTTCGCTTTTGTTCACTGTATCTACCAACGAAACGTTTCTTAACTGATTTTTGTAGCATTCTTCAGAAATGAATACTTACTATATACTTTCTTTTTAATTCGATTAAATGTTTAAATAATTGCTTGTATCATAGGTTCGTCTACAAGCTGCCAAAACAACAAAAAGCGGCCCGAAAATGTCCCTTCTTGCATACTTTGTGAATATTTACCAAAAGGAAGGTTTTTTGGGACTCTATAAAGTGAATATAAACAACACAGATTGGCTAATTTTTGGTTTTATCTCTAACTTGAGGGATCGATTCAAACATTCCAAAGACAGAGCATTGTTACAGGTGTTGAACTTGGTGTAGATGAATGTAGCAAACAATACATTATCAGAAGTAATCTCAGCACAGATAAAAATCAAATATCTAAAAACAAGTACTTGTATTTCAAGCAAATATGAATACGAAAATCACATTTTTTTATTTTAAATTTTATTAAATATATAAATAATATTTAATATACAAATAATATATTATAGTAATAAATTTATTTAATATTTAATATAAAATTTTATATTTATATAACAAATAAACACATTCTTGTCCAGTAAAGAAGATTATGGTAATCAAATATAAAACGATATGCATACCAATTGGCAAGAGCGCATAGAACTCGGCACAAGTATTTTATTACTGTCTTGTTTTCTGGGTTAAGATCGTAAGCATATTGTAAATCCTTAAGTGCTTCCTTAAAATTATGCTTGTTCGCTTGCCTGAAAAAATATTATAAAAAATATAAACTGAATTTTTGTTCATAATTTTTCTATTTACAACAAAAACATTTTTTGTAAACTTTTTTTTGATTTTACAAACACAATCAAATTTTTGTTGCACAAAACAAACATCAATGTCTGTTTTGTTTTTGTTTCTGATAGATTAAAAGCAGCAGCTTGCAAAATAAAAAATAGTGTTTTGCTGATCCTGATATAAAATTCCAAATGACGCTATTATACATATTTACAAGGTTATTCGGAATTTACAAAAATTAGAAAACAATTGTTTACGAGTAAAAAATCAAGATGCTAGATGCTTTCAGTAGCATAATTTGTATATATGACATTATATGCATTATATATCTTCACGGCTGCTATTTGTCGAAAAAAGGTTTACTAAAGTACAAAAATTTAATATCCAGTATCCGGTATCATCTGATTAGCCAACTAATAATAGCCGAATAATAATAATATAATAATATCATCTGGATATTAACCCTCATTATATTCTTCTATTCTAAGCACTTTATGATAAAATGAACATGTACGGTACGCAGTAAATAATGAGTTAGAGTGAGAGTTAAAGGCATATCAGACAATGTGAAGAAGGTAAAGTACATGACGAATTTTTGGACTTTTTATCATTTCTTTTTCATTAGTTGATTACTTCTATTTGGAACATTAGTCGACTAGTGGATGGACCATGCAATAATAAAACTAATTGCGAAGACAGGCTGCAAGAGCTGTATTTCTTAAAGTTTGTAAAATCATAACAATGATGATCATGAATATCGATGCAAATCACATAGAAACGATGTTATGTATATGAAAATATTGAAGAAATATTTGATGTTCAGATGAAGGACCAAAAATGTCAAACTCTTTAAACTATAAAACATATTAAAAAATATATTTATAAAAGATTAATATATTAATATTTTCTGTACTAGCAAATTTAATTTATCCGGTCCAGTTCCTGATAATGTTCCAATTGTCTGTATTTTTGTGTTTAATATAATAATTGCTTATTGTAATAAACAAATAATAATTTCACTCCTCAAATAATTGAAAAGTAAAAATTATTATTCATTATGCGATGGACAAAATTCGTGCCTCTTTTTGTTCAAATTTTGTCCATTCTTTTGTACTTCATTTACGAGAATATGCTATAGAATTGCGTAACATAAAAATCAATAAATAAAAGTAAAATAAATGTGTCCTCTTCGTTGTTCGTTCCTTTAGCGAAACCAGTAGCGTTTCTGAGATTCTAGAAAGCATTAAGTCATCACTATCCGCTCAACGAGGATATTCCAGCGACTTACAACCTTTTGAGTGAATCTCCTCGTCTTGCCTTGTATGATTCATTGATAAACTCATATCATATCATAACTTTGCAGAGAGGCGGCTATGCAACGTTTAATGCTGTCGGAGATTACACGATTTATATCGTGTGTTGATTTCCATATCAGGCTGTCTCGTCGAGAGAGAAAATTGTGAAAGTAAAAGGTTTATAATTTTAGAAAGTCAAATACAAAGAAATAATTATCAAAAATTTCTAAACGCCATACAAAGTGTTATAAATTAACTTACATAGCACCTCTCGCCAACAAAGATTCCACGTGATATTCTGCATATTCAAGTGCAGCGTTAAAGCAACGTATTGCGTTTGATTCATTATTGGTTTGGAAAAAATTCATTCCTTTAGCGTATCTGTAAAACAAAAAGCAAACTTTAATGTTTTAAAGAATTTTAATTCTAAAAAATCTGTATATAAAAAATATATTTTTTATTAGTAACAAAGGATAAAAATAAAAGAATAAAAAAAATAAAGAATGTTCTTAAAGAACCGAATAATGTAAAATAAAAATTGTGATATTATCACATCCAATATGATCAGATTAGATAAAATAATATAACTAAATTTTCCTATTTGTCTACTCTTAAAGATAAGAGTAGACAAATAGGAAATTCAATGTGTAGCTGAAATTAAACTGACAGTATTCAGTATTATACTGACAATTTTTATTAAATTTCCATTTTTAACTTTCTATAGTAAATATTAATGGAGTGTGGCTCAAAGGAGAGCCACAGTGGAAAGTGTTAATCTAAAGGAGTTAATTCGATATGCGAATCTAACGAATAACACCGTCTCTTTAATTGCCAATCTAATACTGAATACTGTCATTTAAGAGCAATGAGATAATTCCGCATGAAGTAATTTATCATCAGTTAATTTATCATCAACGAAAGAATCGACAAAACAAATTCGTCATTGTTTTGACTCATCTCACTACTAAATGCAGAGGAGTACAGGCAGACGGCACAAGTATGTCAAACTATAGCTAGACATGATCTTAATAAATGTAATTTAAATATTAAAAATATTTATAATTCAATTAATATTTAAAATTAATTAATTTTATAATTTCAAAAGAATTCTTTTATTTTTATATTTTGCTGACCAGAAAATAGCTTTGATGATTATCGTAAAAACGCTTACAAATTATTGGCTGATTCCAGATCTTGCATTGAACGAATATTTGCTGCTTTTTCTACATCATTAATCACTTCACTAAAATAATAAACAATAGTAACTTTCTAACTTGCTTCATCTTACTTTTTTATATTCATCAACAATGATTTCTTTATTAGCGATTCTGAACTCATATTAATTTTACAGAGAGCGATTAATTTCCAATCAAAACCTGGACTTAAATATTTCTGGTTGGAGCGTAACATTTTGTTAAAAGTCATATCTCGTCTTCGGTCAACATTATGCATTCTAGAAAACATCGAATAGGTAAATTGAAATAAATGTCATGAAAATAAACTGTAATGAATTTACGATAAATGAACGTAAATCTCGTCATTTATACTTACTTGTGCTTTGATTTATTAATTGTTTGTTGGTGAACAGTTTAGATTAAGAGAACATAAAATTAATATCCACGTGATAAGCTTGAGTTATAGTTAAATTAATACGCTGGAGTTCTAGTTTAAACATTATTTTGAACTCTACATTAATATCCATAATATCCATATGAAATAAAACAAATAACTAAATTTTTAAACTAAAATACACTCACTTATCATGATAAATATACTTATCGTGATATCATTTCGCTGACGGAAAGATTTTACAATTAATACAAAAGACCATTAAATTGACGGCTCAATATTCAATGCAATGATTGTCATTTTTCTAATACAGGCAGTAAGATTTACTTTGATTATTTATGTGCACGATTAATAAACGTACGGATTTTAGTCTATTCAATTTATATAATTGTAGCATTTGAATCACGTACGTTCAATTATTTAATTACATCGGTGTTGCCTTTATATATTTAAAAATAAAAATTCGATAATTAACTTTAATTTTTACACAAAGACCGAAATTGCCCGATTAAATTTTTTCTAAAAAAATTTTTTGCATTATAATTTTATTATCTCCGGAAAAGGCATAAGGAGACTCAATAAAAATCTTCAATTTATATTCATATTTTATGCAGATTATATTTGCTTTTACCAAAGACGAAGCAATAAGAGGAGGAGTGGTAGATGGGATAAGGGGATAGGGAAAGCATATTAATTATTAATTATTTATGTTGTAATTAAAATATTTATGTTCTATATTTATGTATAGAAATATATTTTAACTATTTGATAATGATCGATTATTAATAAAGTATTATTGGAGCTGGATCAAAGATGGAGGAAAATTTTATTTGATATTATGCTAACCTCTGTTAGCATAATATAAAAAAGTTCAAAACGATCGCTGCCATTTTCTTTGAGCGGGTGTGATGTTATTAGCGATAAACAGCTACTTTCAGTGTTGTTTGAATTGTTGTGACACGATTTCGACAAGTTTTAAAGGTACACAAGAAGCAATAAAAAAGGATGATTCAAAATAGTTTAGAAACACAACATAAATTATAACCATAATATTTCCATTCAAAATAAATAATTTAAAAATAAATAAATAAAATATAAAAAATAATAATTAAAATTACTAGAAAAATTAAATAAAAGTATATTGATGAAAATATTCAGTGGACGATAGAATTAGAATAAGAATATTTAAATATTTAATGCAGAAGTATACGAGCAAAATGATGGGTTCGCAATAGGAAATCCTCTAGCACTCCTTCTTAGTGAATTATATCTGAGAAATTAGAAATTAAATATCACTAAGATGGATGGAATTGTTATGTGGATTGGATATGTCGATGATAAGTTTGCTATTTGTGAGTACACAATTGATATACAGGACATATTAAGAGCAATAAATTGTTTTGATGGAAATATTCAGTGGACAATAGAATTAGAATTAGATTATAGATTAACATTTTTAGATGTCGTCGTTAGTAGAACATCAAATGATATTTTAAAAACATCCGTTTATTATAAAAATTCAAATAATTTAAATATTGTTTCGTGGAATACCAATGTCTCAACATCTTGGAAAATATCTGCTGCCAATTCTTTGTTTTAACGGATTAAAATGATTGTTACCAATTTAAATGAACTTGAAGTAAATAACAAGATAATTATAATTCTATTAAATAAAAACGGTTTACCATCATAGTTAATTAAAAAGGCTTTTTACTAAAGTACCAAAACTCGTAAATACGTTGCTTTTAGACCAGAAAGAGAAAAGAAATACATAGGATTACCATTTATAGATAATTTTTGATTATTAATTTCAAAAGATTTGTTTTAAACAATAAAACATTAAATACTTCAAATATTGTTTTGAATAATAGTAAAATACCGAAGTTACAGAACATTTTGAAAAAGAAAACCAAATATGATAATGATGGAGTTGCTTATAAATTTCTTGTTTAGGATGCCATAAAATTTATGTGAGTCAAACATGTTAACCATTAGAGACTAGATTAAAACAACACAAGTACACACTCAAAAAGGGCCTCAGTAGTGCGACCATAGTTTAAATTTAGATCACAATATTGACTATAATAATACTGTTGTTTTAGCAAAAGAAACCAATTGTTTAAATAAAAAAATTCTTGAGGCTTATATTACATTATTAAAAACTCCATATATATATATATATATATATATATATATATATATATATATATATATATATTGTAAAGATGAGGTAAACGATTTTTCTGTTTAAATAATCTTTTCTATGTTAGTTTCATACTTTATTTATTTTTTCTAGTACTTTTAATTATTATTTTTTTTATTTTTCTAATTTTTGCAAATTATTTATTTTGAATGAAAATATTATGGTAATTATTTTTGTTTTGTTTCTAAACAATTTTGAATCATCCTTTTTTATTGCGTTTTGTGTACTTTTAAAATATGCAGAAATCGTGCCACAACAATTCAAACAACACTAAAAGGGGCTGGTTATCACTAAAAACAGCATCATTTGCTCAAAGAAAATGGCAGCGATCGCTTTGAATTTTTTTATAATTTTTTTTAAAACTGTAATTTTGTGAAGATGCTATCAGAAGTTAGCGAAATATCAAATAAAACTTTTCTACTTTCTTTGATCCAGCTCCAATAATTCTTTATTAATAATGGATCATTTTCTACTATTTACAATTTATATAATTCTTTTATCGTTAATTCTATGGATTCACTATTACATGTTCTATAAATCCATTTTAATTAATTTATTAATGGATACAATTTATTTAATAGAGATAATTTATTAACTTTATTTTAATTAATTTATAAATAAAGATAAATTTATTTAAGAGAGAATTAATTTATGAATTTATTTATTTCTCTTAAATTTATTATCTCTCCTTTTTTGTAAATCATGTTACAATTCTGAGTTGCCAAAATAGGTAATTGTCGATTTGTCGTCTTTAAATGCTTGCACATTATTAACATATACTATAACTTCAAACAACTCGACTCCTGTAAATGAAGTTTCGTCAAAAAAGGTACTCGGCATATCACCGAAAATCCACTCGATTCCACTTTCTGCCCTAACATCCAAAGTAGTAATCCCAATTGACTACCAACAACGCATTTGCTATTCGAATCACCGGCTTTCGAGCAGCACTTTCGAAAGTACATAAAAAGATCAATGTGGTCGATCATGGGGTCATCCCAGCAGCCACTGGCGTACAATATCTTTGGCTTCAACATCAAGCCATCAAAATACCTATCATCGTTCGCGCCTACTGTCACGGCTATCACGAGAAGCTGTGCACTATCCACATTCCCTGCCACGAACGTTCAATGTTGTCGCTGCAAGTTTTGTCACCTATAATGTCCAAATCTCTCTCATATTCCTCTTGTACAATTATTTCTACAATTGATTTCGTAAAATCAATTCACTACCTGTAGATCCAACCATAATATCTCAACATGCAATCTGATCAAACGATCAAAATATCAAATCTTCTTCAAATCAAAGTTAAGGAGCCTACAAGTAGCGAACATTTTTGTTTTCAATTATGTAAATGATGTATATTTTGCTTTCAGCTCAAAACCGAGAGGCTGCAGTAGACATTAATAAATAACTTTTCAGATTTTTATTAATTAATAATTATTAATTAATTAAACTGTTACCAGCGGGTAACAGTTTTACGTAAGTTTATTTATCAACAAATAAAAAATAATAATTAAAAATTTTCGGATTATTATTCTTAATGTAAATAAAATTTAAAATTAAATTAAAATTAAATTTATTTAAATTTATTTTAAATTAATTAAAATTATTAATTAATTTGTAATTGATATAATTACAAAAAATTAAATTTTGTTTTTCGAGTGCAATATATTTAGACTCGCTAGAGGGTAACCGTTTCCCGTTATCAACAAATGAAATTTTTTTCTCAAAACTTGAAAGTTTTAATTTATTTGGTAAGGGCAGTGTCACTTTGTATACAAAGATAGCGCAGAAATCAAGTACGTTATCGATTCACTGAATAATGAAAAATCAATCTGATAAAAGAGCCATTTGATTAGTTAATTTTATAATAATATTAATTACCTATTTATTAATAGGTTATTACTATTTTAGTAATATAATTTTAATATTTATTACTAATATTATTACCTATTTATTAATAGGTCTTTAAATAGGTTAATTTAAGCTTAAATTGTATGCTGATTTCTTTAATTTATCATTAAAGTGATATATACTTTAACATACATTTCATTACATTCGTTAAGTTCCAAATATTAAAATTCATGTTTATACTATATAAATGATTGTATTCATGTTCAGATATAAATGTAAATTTTTATGTTCAAACAAAAGCGTAAATGTTCATATAAAAATGTAAATATTAAATATACATTTTTCTAATATAAAAATGCATTTTGAGCATTAATCTATTATAAGATGATATTAAATTACAAATTATAAAGCTTACCTAAAGAACAAGGGAAGATTTTCAACTTTTACTTGGCCCTTTAACATGTAGGTTAGAAAAAACAAACTAATTAGGAATTTCATATAAATTAATAGATAAACCCACCGACTCATCATCTTTTGAACAGCTTAAAGTTAGTATTGATTGAGCATGAGCGATGTTAACAATTTTTGCTAAGACGACAAAATTATATTTGGAAAAACTTATTAAAGAGTGTTTGATGACAAAGTAACAATGAACACGTTAAATAGCGATGCCGATTTTAATATAAATTGTTATCCAAATATTTTGAAATGTCTGAAAATGACCAAATTATCGCGGGAAGATAAGAAATGGAAAAAAAACATTTATGAAGTAAATATTTATGAAGTAAAGTGAATTAAATAAATTCATTAAATTATTAAATTTAAACCTGAACACCCTTTACACAATTTGTGGCAGTGTGTGGATAACAAATTTGATGGTTTTTAAGAAAAATCAAAAATGAAGAATAGTTTCAAAGGATGAAATGCCATATAACTTCATATGGTGGATGATGTTGAGGGATGGACCAGTTTGCAGTCGGCATAAGGTAGAGGAATCTCAACAGTTGAAATTAAAATATCATCTCTTTTGCAGATGTTCTTGAGTGCCTAGCCAATGGAAATACGCTTTCACAAATGGTGATTTTCAAAATAAGGACAATGTCAATTGAAACTTTCCTCGGATGTAATGGTTAGATAAAATCAAATAAGTTTAAATGAATTTAAAACTAATGTTTGAATAGATTAAGGATGTTTAAGTAAGAATAAAATGAGGTTCGTTCACGTAAACAATTTCCTATTGATCTATTATTCAATACAGCATTTAAGAAATACCGTAAAGAAACAGTTAAGAGCACTAGACGTCCGTTAAGACTGCAATTCAGTCAAGTTAAATACTGTCGGTTATTTTGGGGGGTTGACTAAACTTCTTCAGCCATTGTATATCAGTGAAAATATCTTTTAATGCAAAATTTAGAATATTTCGGGGGAAATCAATCTAAACGAAGTGATCATTCGTTTATAAGGACGAGGTGCAAATGAATGATAAATAAACTATTTTTGTAAATGTTTAAAGCTGCATGGAAAAAGTGTGTAATAATGTCATTATAAATGAATGTATTTTTCATTTTAATTAGTTTTAAGAGAGTTTGACGAATGTAATATTGATTGCCGATAATTTCTTGCCAATAAGCTTGTTACATGAAATTGGACAGCTGATTGATTTCTGATGCAAAGGATCACAAATTTGATGGTTTTTAAGACGACAGTGAATTTAGTCGTTAATAAATACAAATTGAAAATTTGTTAGATATTTATTTATAGTATCAAATGCGCTCTTATGCGTGCTTGCAAGCCCATGTAAAAGAAAAAGTTAAAACAAATAAGAAAACAAAATACAATGTTCCTGTTCCGTAGCATAGTTTGCCTCATATCTATCCGACCGTTCCTTTAACTACTTCGTTAAATGCTTACTACTTCTTTGCTAATAAGCTTGTTACATAAAATTGGACAGCTGATTGATTTCTGATTCAAAGATAATTGCCTAGCAATAAAAATAGGCTTTCACAAATGGCGATTTTCAAACGCAAGACAGTGGCAATAGACAACATTCTCATCATATATCGTGGTTAAAGAAAATCAAAAGAGTTTGAATGAAAAATTTATGTTTGAATGAATTAATGAAGTTTAAGTAAGAAAACATTTCTTTATGTAAACTATTTTTTAATGATCTATGATTATAAATGCGATTGTGTGAACATGTAATAAAGGCATTTAAGTGATTGCCTATAACTAAAACCAAATTTACACGTTCTGTATTATTAAATACAGAATATCATATTATATTTTATTATATCGAATTATATTAAATATGGTAACTACCGAGGCAATTTAACAACTAAATTTACATTCCATATTTCGCAGTGTGAATATATGTACCACATCAATACAAATAAAAGAGATTATTTAACTATAAATTAACAATAAAAATGTTATTAATGCATTCTAATTTATATTTCGAAACATAATTTGAATATAATAATTTTAGTTTGGAAAATTGTATCAAATTATGTTAATCATAATTAATTTTGTGATTTTAAAGGTTTAAGCAATTTAAAAAATTTAAACCTTATAAAACAGAAGGCGGAAGCATAATAATACCTTTTATCAGATCCCCTTCATTTAAATTATCGCTTAAAAGGTTGTGGCGAATAAATCCCTAAACAATTAATGATGAGATTAATTATCAAATTGAGCACGTAAATAATAATTAATATTAACGTATATATTTTCGTCAAACTGCATCTAGAAATAAACACCGTAAGCTATACATCTCTATGTTACAATGTAGTGTTAGATTCTTTCCGATCTGAGTTAAAAAAAACATTTTCGATTAGAAAACATTTGCGATTGAAAATGTTTATAAAATTTTAAATGTCGACAAAATTTTATATACATTTAAAAGTGCGAGATTAAAAAATATATAAAATAAATTTTAGTGTCATGTACGAATGTTACTATTTCGCCATGGCCAGGCAAAAGCCCGTGCTGAGACAGGAGGGTTGGCGATAGACTTCGTGACAAGCCACGTCGTAAAACAAAACGTCGTATCTACAGTATGAAATGGTGTATCAATAAACTTCGCGAAATGCGACTACAATGATAGGCCGCGTTCTTCGCGCAAACGAACATCAACCATCAATAAGACCCATATGCGTGACAGTGGAAAACGCGGACTCCGTAACAAAGCGGAACAAACGCTGAAGAAAAAAGAACGTGTATATTTTCGTCAATCTGCATCTAAAAATAAGCTAATGCTTATTTTTATATTTCTTATCCTTAACTATTGATTTTGATTACACATTATTTATAATTTAGAAATAAAATTTTGTTTCGTAACTGCAAAATACATTCCGTACTGATAAAGTGAAATTATTAGAGACTAAAATCAACAAGTTAAATCTTCTTCGATATATGTTAAAAATTCACACAAATCAATGCCGGTTTGATCTTTCGGATCTTTTCAGCTTGATGCACTTTGTCCAAATTACACAAAAAGTCTGTTTACTGTACATCTTCATGTGCTCTTTCAAATGGCTTATAATGTTTTTGGAGAAATGCGTTTGTGGCTAAAAAATTTTAATATTTAAATTTGTTCATAAAGATTAATTATTTCTTTTTCGTCAATATTTAAAAATATATTGAGCCTAACAGTTACGAGGCAGAGTTGGAATTAAAATATTTATTTTATTTCGTGTTCTATAAATAGTATGCCAACAGACCATTTATATTAGATGCGTTTGAAAAATGTTCAACTGATTGGCAGAGTTAATTTATTTAAAATAGTTGATAATGATCCATTATTGATGAACTCAAAACTTAATTTTAGTAAAATATATCACTAAACTTTGTAATTGTAATCATTTAAAAATATTTCAATAAAAAATTCAAAAAGTATTTAAATTTCGTTTTTTTTTTCTCTAAAATTTAAGATTTTATTTCAAAATATCTCGAAAATACTAATATTACCCTGTTATTTTTATATATGTAGTTATAATATGTAGTTATATATTAATATGTATAATATTAATATATAATAATATATATTATATATATTATATTATATATTGTATATATTATATATACAATATAATATATTGTATATTATACAATATATTATATTGTATATTTTTATATATTATATTATATAGTATCCATATATATAATATACTCCATATTCACTATGGAGTATATTTTAAATATATTTTAAATACCAATACTACCCTATTATTTTCATATATGTAGTTATTTGTATATTTAAAATTTATATGTTTTCATACAAATTAAAAATTTAATTTAAAAACATTTTCAAGCCACTATGATCACAATTACTTTTGTAATTGTAATCATTTAAAAATATTTCAATAAAGGATTTAAAAAATATTTAAATTTCGTTTTTTTATTCAAGATTATTTCAAAATATCTCGAAAAATATAAATAATACCCTATTATTTTAAACGCGCCATTCCAATCGACACATATACTATGACCTAGTTTTTAAATATGTAATTATTTGTATTTTGCTTTAAAAAGTTATTCCAAATTAATTGCAAATAGTTTTTATTTTTTCAATTTTGATCGATCAATCGATTGTTGTTGTAAAGATGTGATGCTATTATTTGAATAACTACATAATTTTAGATGTCTAATAATATTAATTTAAAGTGGATATTGCGAAACATTTCTACAGAATTAGATGCTGTCAAGTTTTTATAGAATTATCAATTAATTACAAGTGGTATGAAATAGTGATATTTGGTTCGAAATAATTATATATTTATCTTCTTTTGTAGAAATAAGATGCTGTCATAAGCATCTCATGACATTAAGTGTCAGAGGTAATAAGGTATATTGGAGATGCCAAAAATCGAAATGCTTTGTTTCAACTACAGTTCGAAAAGGGACTTGGTTTGAAGGAGCGCGATTACTGCTTCGTAAAACAATTATGTTCATGTACTGTTGGTCTAAACAATTAACCCACATTAAATTTCGCGAAGAAGAATTAGCGATTGATCACAACACGACCGTTGACTACAATAGTTACATGCGCGAGGCTTGTGATGATGAAATATTACAAAATCCATGTAAGATAAAAGGTGAAAATATAATAGTTGGAATCGATGAAACAGTTTTCGCCCGTCGGAAATATAATAGGAGACGCATGCTGCCACAACAATGGGTATTCGGTGGCGTGTGTAGAGAAACATCTAAAGTGTTTCTTTTTGCTGTCGATCATAGAAATGCTAAAACTCTTAACGGGTGCATAAAACAGTGCATACTACCTGGATCGCTCATTCATTCAGAAGGAATTCATACTCAACAAATTGAGTCAACATGGAACCAGGTTAAATCAGGCAATAGAAAGCGATGGGGTACGCATTGTCAAATATTTAAATTTATTTAAATCTTTTTAGCTCTAGATTACTCAAATACCAGTCAATTTCGTTACGATTAAGATACATTTACATTTGGATTACTATTTTACATACAAAAAATATTGACATTCGATCTTCAATCGAAGTAATGACGTCATCGAAATGACAATAAATTAGAGTCCATATTCAAGTGTCTAAGTAATTTTTAGCTATGCCGTTAATTTTACTTATTCGGTAAATATTTGCCACCGTTGTGCCTTATTAAAAAATTATAAGTAAAACGGATTTTAATATGTTAGTCCTATTGAATGCAACCGCATAGTTTAATCACATATTTATCCCCTTTCCTCCCCTCCGCTTGATGTCGCTTACCATCAACAATTTGGGACCTCATTCACTATTCCAGTAAATAAGATCCCAATTGTCGAGGTCCACCGACATCAAGCGGAGGGGAGGAAAGGGAATATAAAAGGAATAATGAAGATAAGTTGCAACAAAATGGATTTAATTTCTTATTCGGGATCGATTGTTTGACCAAAATTAAAATATGCTTAAAAATATGCATATTTTGAAAGAACATTTTAAATAACTCTTTTTTGAATGATTCAAATATATTAATATTTTCAATTTAAGTCAATATAACTGTGATGTTTACGATAACGCAATAAAAATTATATGTAATCATTGCAAAATTTTGAGATATTTCAAATTCAAATTACTTTTTGAACAAAAAAATACAAAAATTGTATGTTTTACCGTGAGAGCATAGAAAAAATCTCAAATCATTGTATATTGATAAGATATATAAAAAATACTTAAAAATACATTTTTAAGTTTCTAACTTTGAAATTAAATTTGAAATTTTTATGAAAAATTTGTTATTTTAAAATGTTTAACCAAAACGCATTTCTCTAAAAAAATTATACGCCATTTGAAAGAGCACATGAAGATGTACAATAAACAGACTTTTTGCGTAATTTGGATAAAGTGCCTCAAACTGAAAATATCCGATCTTTTTAGCAGATAAAAAAGCCTGTGAACAAGTCAATAAAAACTTATATTTTTCTTTAAAAATAACTTTCAAGTAAGAAAACTCTATGGAATGAGTTTATGGTTAAACTCTATGGTTACAATGTTATTTCTTGACTGCTAGAATACAAAAATAAGATAATATAAGAACAATTTTTAAATAAAAACAATTTAAACTCCTACGCAAATACTGGCATCTTCTAGGTCTGCGATATTAGGTAAATCACAACAAATGAGTCGGACAAGTGCTCCTTTACTTGAAATGTTTGTGATTTCGCAATAAACAACATCGTTTATCTTTAAAACCTAAAATTAAATAAAGTAAAAAACCAAATGAATTAAAAATGCTAACTACAATTTAAGAATTCAATAGACTTTTCAGCACTGACTAAAAATATAATTAATAATTAATTACATTCTAATTATAATTAATAATTAATTATATTTATAACTAATTAATTATTATAATTATAATTAAGTTCTATAAGCAAAGACATTTTAGCACTAACTAAAAATTATAACTAATTATTATAATTAGTTAAATTATAATTTGTTTTAATTAAATATACGAACTCGTAGGAAAAATTTATTTCAGTCTATTAATTAAAATTCTTTGAATAAATTTGGAACATAATTTGACGACTTTGTCTGTCTGATAATAAAATAATCAACATGAAACAATCAAGTGAATATGTTCGAAACATATCTATTTAAGATTTTACGTAGTAGATACACCGCCTTTTACCAAATCTAAAATAATGAGGTCCTTCCGAGATGACGTAAGCGCCCTATTATTTAACAAGACTCTTATATATTAAATTTGACCTTATATATTAAATTTAAATTTATAATATTTTAATATTATAAATTAAATAATTTTATAGTTAAAATAAACAAAAAAAAATTAAATAAATATAGAAAAAAATAAAATAAAAATTAAATTATAAAAAAAATTAATAAAAAAATAAAATATTCAGTCAGCTGAAAGGCTGAATAAATGTTATATTAAGAACATAATTATCAACAACCCGAAAGATAAAGAACATAATTATAAACAACCCGAACGATAAAAGAGCAAAATTATTAACAACCCGAAAGATATTATAATCACATTTTAATTTAAATAAAATTAAGGATATTTAATCGAGTAAATTATGTATAAAAACATTAATATTTATTTTCCAAAACACACTTTACCTTGTTAAGAATAAAGTTTTTCTTATCGTTTGAAGAAATAGTTGAAAACGATTCAATGCCAACTACATCATCGAACGAATTTACAGCTACGGTTTCGTGCAGGCGCTTGCCGGTTTCTTTTATTGGATATATATTTATCTGATTGGCAATAAATTTATAAACAGATTTGTCCAGTTCGTCATCGTTTACCCTTGAGAAAAAATATTTCATTACAAAATCGATAAAAATTTTGTTAAAAATACAAAATTCAAACGAAGAATATCAACAACATTTAAATTCAAAATATTCGCATATTTTGTGAGTTGAGCGTTATTTTATGTCTGAAGCGTATAAAGGTCAACTATTAGATAAGCAGTAACGGAATATATTAATATATGTTAATAATAAACGTAACGAAAATTAACGCTGAAATTCATGCATTATCTCTAAGTTTCAGAGTATAGATAAATACTCAATAAAATGTTTTGGCATTGTGATTCATATCACTTTATTTTGAAATATGAATTATTATCGAAGAGTACTATCTCAATACATTCATCATATTTAACGTTGCTATCATGCAAATGTCGATATGAACTTCAGTCTAATGCATACATTTTGGCATAAAATTTTCTTTATAAGTAAATACTTGAGGTAAATTACTCTAAAAATAGAATTTTAAAAACATCTGAGATAGTAATTTAAAAAATATCTTTGCAATATTCAATACTATGGCACAAATTGAACAATAATCTATGTGTAAATTAATCGAAATTTATTATCAATAAAAGACTACAAATAAAAACTACATTTGGTTAAATTGAATAGTGACAAAATCAACAGTGAAGACAAAAAACTATGACCAATTTTGTATCTCAAACTAAAAATTCACATAGAGATGACATTAGAGTTTATCCGATTAAAGCATTAATTTAATCTAAGATGTAAAAAAATATATTCATTTAAGTTACCAGTATTCAAAGTTATTTAGGTAATGCTTACATTCCATATATAACGTCATGTCATTTAAAACCCACTGTTTATAAGACGAATTATCCAAAGGTTAATTGACTGATGTTTTGCTTAAGTAATGTATCAAAGCGATTAAAATTTCCGGATAATGTTTAGGTGTCGAGGACTACAAGACTTATTTGGCATAACTGGAATTAGATTTGCTTAAAGAAGAAATTTATAAGAATCGCATAAAGGATCAGCTGTCTGAAAACTATAAACCGGAGAATGACATGATGTTGTACAAATTTGATAGGCCATCTGATATTTAGTTTATTCATTAATTACTGCATTTCTTTAGTTCGCTATAAATCTTTCTGAATAGGTTTTAGCTTACTAGTTTATACTAGTTTTCTATTTAACTGATGACGATATTAGTAATCAGCAAAATACTTCAAAGTTGGCTAAATAAATTTATTTCGTCCCCTACAATTCAATTTACACGAAATAAGGATTCAAATATGTGAACTGATTATTCAGTTCAAAAATGATCAGTTTTAACTTATTACAATTAATCGATTTAAACGAGAATTAATAAAATGTTCTAATGTGTTTAACAGTTACAAATAAAAAAGACAAGTAAGAACAAAACAGTAGGTGATATTGTGCCAAAATCAACAATGAATGCAAAACCGATTTTGTGGCACTCGAAATTGGTTGCGATTCTTTACTAAATGTGAAATTCGGACTATAATGAAAGTACCTGAATGTTTACAAGCTAAAACTGATAAGCGTCTTTTGTTCACCTCTTAAATTAACACCCCTATCCTGATCCACTACTAAAGATCATTCGGAATGCATTTTGATGTAGGAAACTGTATTGAAGCCAACAATGACGTCCTCATTGAAGTAAAATCAATATCGCGCATTTGATAATTCATCCTCGTCTGCATAGTCACAATTAATTTCAACAGATCACGCAGAACATGGTGCGTACAGTGTAAACTCGAACATTTTTGTACTAAGGCATCTAGTCGTAGAGAGCTGTGTTGGTGACATTCAAATCCAGGCTTTTGAGAATGGGATGGAGCATGGTCAATCAGCAGCGTTCAATTACCAGTGTGTTTCTTTAGGCAACAGCATTTCAGAAATAGAACCAAGGCTCTGAACACAGGAATTCATACCGAATCCTATAATATTCCAGCAATCAGAAACCAGTAAGTATCCACTTAATGCCGAATCACAAAGTATTTCTATTAGTGACGTTCTCTATTTACGTGACGTTTTGTCTCAGATTTTACAGAAGGGTGATGAAATAATGGCATCTCCTATTGAGATAAGGAAATTATTTCGCATTGGCAAAAAAAAAGCAACTTATAAGTCTAGATTATTGAAGATACTATATTGCCTTTTCCTAATCATGCGCGTATCTTATTAAGATGTGAATATCGTCTTAAAGGTATTCCGTATCGTATACTTCGTGACCTTCCTCTTGAGGAGCGCTTAGAGTTAAAAGAAGCGACCACTGAACTGCGAAGCTGTCCGGCTAACGGTGAAACAAATCTTTGCATACAAAATTTATGAGTCTAGATTATTGAAGATACTATATTGCCTTTTCCTGATCATGCGCGTATCTTATTAAGATGTGGATATCGTCTTAAAGGTATTCCGTATCGTATACTTCGTGACCTTCCTCTTGAGGAGCGCTTAGAGTTAAAAGTAGCGACCACTGAACTGCGAAGCTGTCCGGCTAACGGTGAAACAAATCTTTGCATACAAAATTTATAAGTCTAGATTATTGAAGATACTATATTGCATTTTCCTGATCATGCGCGTATCTTATTAAGATGTGGATATCGTCTTAAAGGTATTCCGTATCGTATACTTCGTGACCTTCCTCTTGAGGAGCGCTTAGAGTTAAAAGTAGCGACCACTGAACTGCGAAGCTGTCCGGCTAACGGTGAAACAAATCTTTGCATACAAAATTTATAAGTCTAGATTATTGAAGATACTATATTGCATTTTCCTGATCATGCGCGTATCTTATTAAGATGTGGATATCGTCTTAAAGGTATTCCGTATCGTATACTTCGTGACCTTCCTCTTGAGGAGCGCTTAGAGTTAAAAGAAGCGACCACTGAACTGCGAAGCTGTCCGGCTAACGGTGAAACAAATCTTTGCATACAAAATTTATAAGTCTAGATTATTGAAGATACTATATTGCATTTTCCTGATCATGCGCGTATCTTATTAAGATGTGGATATCGTCTTAAAGGTATTCCGTATCATATACTTCGTGACCTTCCTCTTGAGGAGCGCTTAGAGTTAAAAGTAGCGACCACTGAACTGCGAAGCTGTCCGACTAACGGTGAAACAAATCTTTGCATACAAAATTTATAAGTCTAGATTATTGAAGATACTATATTGCATTTTCCTGATCATGCGCGTATCTTATTAAGATGTGGATATCGTCTTAAAGGTATTCCGTATCGTATACTTCGTGACCTTCCTCTTGAGGAGCGCTTAGAGTTAAAAGAAGCGACCACTGAACTGCGAAGCTGTCCGGCTAACGGTGAAACAAATCTTTGCATACAAAATTTATAAGTCTAGATTATTGAAGATACTATATTGCATTTTCCTGATCATGCGCGTATCTTATTAAGATGTGGATATCGTCTTAAAGGTATTCCGTATCATATACTTCGTGACCTTCCTCTTGAGGAGCGCTTAGAGTTAAAAGAAGCGACCACTGAACTGCGAAGCTGTCCGACTAACGGTGAAACAAATCTGTTTTAATCTTTGATCTTCAGTGTTAGAGTTGGTGTAGATAATACGTTGGGGTGCAAAATCTCATTAGATAACATAAACTCTCATAGATCAAAATCATTTCCAATGAAATCACGCGCAATTTGTCAGTAAACTATTCAACTCTTGGTAATTTAACTTCACAAATTGTATAATTTAGATATCATATTCTTTCAAAGACCTACGATGTATTCTGTATCACTGAGTCATGGCTTCATTAGTATATTGTCGATGTCGATGCTAATACCCCGGGTTTTCGGCTACTTCGAAAAATCATGGTTGTGTTGACGCTTACATTCGCGATAATTTTATTATTTCTGACGTTTCTAGCATTTGCGACCCTAATGGCTACTTTGAAAGTCTTGCTTCCATATCAAACATGAATATATTGGTATAAATTTTTGTATAGTGTATCGCTGCCCTTCTATGGCCACTGATTGTGATCTCTTAGTCCCAATTTTACAATAGAGCTGTCTTTCTTCACACTTTATTCTAATGGAAGATTTTAACCTACCGCGTTCTAATTGGTCAGAATATGTGTTTACTGCAGGTAGTGTCGTAGAAAGGAATATTTCCGAGTTTCTTGCTGATGAGCATCTACTGATCCAGCACATTGAAAAACCAACTTGTTTTTCATTTAGAGATGGTTCGGTGTTTGATTTGATATTTTCAAAACGCGTGAATGACGTCGTCAGAGTCAATAATCTCCCTTCATTGGGAAGTAGTGATCATTGTGTTCTCTCACTACCAGTTGTACCAAATTTCAAATATTGCCTAAACAATCAATAGTTCTAGAGCGCAACTGGTCAAGAGTTCGGATAAATCAACTTTTAACGCTTTAACAATGTTCTCCGCTCTTATTTCAGGATCAGGTAATCTTTGTCTGGAAACTATTTGCGATCAAAATTGTCTCATAAAATTGCTTAGATGCGTGTGATTTCAACAATTGCTAGACTACCTACATGAATAGATCGAGGGTTCAGACAATTATTGATTGTTCGTAATCGCGTGGTCTTCCACACATTATAAATTTATGACAAATCACATATTTAGTGATTCGGATCCCTATGATATTTCGCCGTTTCTTCTCAAAACATTACCTAATTTCTTAGCTCCTTGTCTTGCCAAAATCTTTCGCAATATTATTACTACTGGTAGTTCCTTGCCGTTTAGAAATATGCGATCATTGTTCCATTTCCAAAGAAGCTCATTCCAACCTTTCGAGGAAATTATAGACTTATTAGCCTAATCAGGTATATGTGTAAGGTTCTCGAACGTTTAATCGCTCGTATAATTTGGATTCCTTCGAATTTACACGGTTTGATAGCGCCTTCCTAACACGGTTTCCGCTTCGGTCAATTATATCTACCGAATTGATTTGAAATACTGACTAAAACATATAGTATCAGTGGATCAATTAATGTAATTTTTTTTGATTTATCCAAAGTATTTTACCGAGTTCCACATTACAATTACTTAGCTTGCTATCTCATTATAGAGTTTCCTTAACCTTGTGTAATTGGATTCGTTATTTTCTTCACAATAGATTTTTTCGAGTTAGAGTTGGTGGATATCTTTCATCAGCAAAGCATGATCATTGTGGGGTTCACCAAGGTACTGCATTTGGCCCACTACTCTTTATTATTTTCATGACTACTTTTATGGATTTAGTCATTGTCTGGCCTTTGCTGATGACCTTAAGCTGTGGCCTGACAATATCAATTATGTAGATGGTCACTTCTTACAGGATGGCCTTGATCAAATAAATAAATAGAGCGACACTACAGGTTGAACTTGGGAGCTGCGAAACTTAATTTTGTCACAAAATATAAAAATTTTGGAATCATTTTGAGCAGGTCATTGAAAACAGCTCAAATACTAATCATATTTATGTTAAACAATTTAGAGCGTTATAAATTGTATTTAAAACAAACTTTTGCAAGGTTAAATCCGTCGAGTTTTAAATGACTTTATTAAACGTTAGTTCGTTCACATATTGAGTATTGTGTCCATGCAACATTTTCATCCACTAATGTCGATACTACACAGATGATCTAGATATTGAGTCGATACTACGCAGAGGATCTAGATTATGCGTTAATTATGCATTGTCATATCATGACCGATTAAAATTATCATTCACAGCAAAAAGATTGCTTTATCTAGATCTAATAGCGGCAGTTAGTTCATTCCGCCTATAGCTACCCATCGCATTGCTTTATATAAATTTGGACATGGCAAAATGGCCAGTGTTGCTAGACTTTCCCACCGCTGTTTAAATATTCGGAATGGCTGCCTAAGAAAATTGACTATGACTCCAACTTCTACTCGTTCAAGATATTAGTCAAGCAATGGTTGTTGAGTTCGAAGATGGATGCTTGGGACTATTACAATAATTAAAGTGTATTTTGTCATCAATTGAAAAAGCCACGAGGCGAGGCGAGTACGAGATGGAATGGAGACGGGGTTGTAAGAGACAACATGGATACTTTGGTCTTGAGAAATGACGAATAATCATAAGGATTGTTGTTGAAACCTTTCAGGTGGTCGCAAAAAAAAAGATTTATTTTAACGTGGCATATGCGTGCCAGCGCACGCTTAAATGACCACAACAAAACAAAAATCTAAATCATGTGTCGTGAAGGTGTGAACGGAGGTGTTATGAATGTGATAAAGGAGGGAGCGCGACGGACGTCGATAGAAAGTTGATTCCAGGCGAGTGAGGCGGCGACGAGGAAGGATCGGAGACCATAGCTGTTGGAGTAATTGGGAACGTGGAGTAAGATGGTATGACGGGAACGCAGCGATATCGAGGTGGGGCGAGTGTCGTCTAAGAAAGGAAGGTTGATGAACAATGGGGAGCCGACAGCGATGATACGAAAAGTTACGAGAAGGCGGAGTTGTATGCGGATGTGGATGGTAGCCAGGAGAGTTGGGCGAGATATGTGGATGTGTGGTCGAAGCGACGGAGATGTAGGAGCAGTCGAATGGCGGAGTTTATTATTCGTTGTAGGGGTAGGTTGATGTATTTTAGAGAATTGTCGAAAAGGCTGATGCAGTAATCGATTTTAGGGAAGAGAAGCGATGAAAGAAGAGACATACAAGAACGGAAGTCGATAAGGGGGCGGATAAGGTGGATGTAACGAAGAACTAAGTTAGACGAGCGGGCCTTGTCACGGACAAAGGGTTTAAGTAAAAGGTTATCATCGAAATGGAAGCCTAAGAAAGTGAGATTGCGGACTATGGGGATGATCGATGAGGCAAAAGATACATTGGGAGGAGATATGTTTGGTTTACGAGAAATGATCCACATTATTTTAGACTTGTCGAGGTTTATAACGAGATGGAGATTGAAGAGACGTTTGTAGATAGGAGAAATACAGTTGGAGGCAGAAATGCCGATATCATGTATGCCATGATGTGCGGGTGCATGAGCATAGATGAGGTCATCGGCGTATTGGATGACGTTAAATGAGAAGGGTTAGGTGAATAGAGATAGATCGCCAAGCAGAAGAGAGAAAAGCAGGGGACCTAGGACTGAACCTTGTGGGTCCCCGCAAAAATAGGGAGGGGAGGGGAGGATGATGAATTAGAACAGACGTGAAAGAAACGGTCGGATAGATATGAGGCAAACCATGCTACGGAGGAGGAAGAAAAGCCGTAATCATAACGAAGGCGAGAAAGGAGGACGGAGTGGTCGACAATGTTGAATGCGGAGGAGAGGTCGAGGGAGATGAGAACACTATATAGAGCCTTGTCTCGAGAAATGAGTAAGTCGTTGTACACTTTTATGCAGACGATTTCTGTGGAGTGATTAGAGCAGAAAGCGGATTGGAAAAGAGGGTACAGATTTAATGAGGAGAGATATGAGTTGATATGTACTAACATGAGGCGTTCTAAGAGCTTAGAAAGAGTGGGGAGTAGTGAAATGGAGCGATAGCTAGAAGGTTCCGTCACAACCTTTCAGTTGTGACGAAAATGAATATTGCATGTTGAGAATTAGTCGTGAAAGTCAGTTCCTGCTCGTAGGGAATACTAACAATGAAAATAGAGATGCTTCGGTTTAGTTTTACCCAATTTTGTTGTATTTCATAATTAGAAAGTAACTTTTAAAACTTGTACAAACCTTAATTTCATATGTAGATCTTCGGAATAGTTTTCGTTAAGAACTTTTATTCTTTTCAAGATATCTGCGTTTTGACGATAGCATATTTGCTCTAATAATGCAGAGCTATTACTTTCCACAAGCTCATTCAGTTGTTTATCATCCATCTAATTAGTACATCGTTGAGTATCCAACAAGGTTAATCTTTCAATTTAAGTATTGAAATTAGTATTTAGGTATACAATTTATAATTTTAGAATTTAAAATTATAAAATTTAATAATGATTTAATAATTTATACTTAATTTATAATGGAATAGAGTGAACATCGTTTGCTAGCTGCCTATAAACTCTTAATTATCTAGTAACAAACAACCCGCGTTTTCTGTCTACCCGTGATTTAACACAACTTGCGTGTTGTGTGAATCCAAAAAACCAAAATTGTAGCCGTAAAACTAATTTTTAGCATCAATTGCTCGAATATTGTCTACCCAAAATAAATCAACTGTGTCTACCCCAATTGCTCGGATAGATACATTCCATCATAACTTAGAATCGTATCTGTTTGTTTTTAGAAATGTGCATGCCGCAACTCAAAATCGGCTCACCCAATAAATCATGCTTCCATAGGCAATTCAACAAATCGAATTAATTTAATTTCCTTAATTAAAAGTAATGCTTAAAATTTATATTTTTACCCGAATATAAGCACATTGATTATTCATATAATTTTGCATTTCGGAACAAATTTAAAAGATTAAAGTGTGAAATTATGATTAAGTTTGAAAATAAGATCAGCACCAATTTTAATAAAATTGTATATAAAAAACTCTTTGACTATGAATCAAATTTGATTAATAAGATTTAAAATAGAATGATAAATCGATAACTAAAGAGTCAATCATTTCTTTTATGCATTATGTATCTAACATTTTATGCCATGTACCTAAGTTTATTAGATAAAGAATCTAGTATCCACATTGTATACACCTGAATATATAACCATTGGTTAAATAGTCCCGTATATACCTCCCTTTCTTAGACGACATTCGCCTCACCTCTCTATCGCTGCGTTCCCTTCATACCCTTTAACTCCGCGTTCCCAATTACTCCAACAACTATGGTCTCCGATCCTTCCTCGCCGCTGCCCCACTCGCCTGGAATCACCTCCCTCTCGACGTCCGCCGCGCTCCCTTCTTCATCACATTCAAACACCTCATCCGTTCACACCTTGACACATGATTTAGATTTTTGTTTTGTTGTGGTCATTTAAGCGTGCACCAGCACGCATTTGCCACGTAAAAATAAATCCTTTTTATTAATAGCATATAAACAAATGGTATATATACTGTATTTACCACATGGTAATATGGTAATCTGAACTTAGTTTTTTTTGTTGTGGTAATGTAAGCGTGTGTCGGAACGCATTTGCCTGTAAAAATAAATCCTCTTTTTAACGGTTGATCAGCAAACGTCATTGACATCAGTGTATATTTAATTTATTTTCAGTCGAAACTTTCTGACAAATCTGCGACATCATTCGGGATCAAGATTCGAGAAAGTGGAATATAGTGGATTTATTTCAATTTTTATAGTACTATATTAATAATGGAGCACGGTTCCATTCTGAAAATCGAATTGAAACTCATCTTTAACAATTTATTATGGTACACCAATACAGAGTACTAAAAAGGAAAATTAGCTGGTGCCGTCTAAATTTGTTTCCGTTCTTCATGGTCTTGTAGACTACGCTTATTATTTAGAATATCAAAAATCAAGAATTGTGAAATTTAAATATTTGTAAAATAAATCAGCCATTTCTTAGACATTTTTAAAGTATAAATTATCTACTGATAAGTTTCTATCTACTCTATAACTTTATGTACACCCACTCATATAACTGTTTTTAGATTTATTGAATAAAATCATCTATCGGTATTCTCTCCGATAAGTTGTACTTTTCTGAGCCCTTAATTCTCAACCTGAATATTTTTTGAGTATTATGTCATATAATTATATATCAGTATGTATCCTTTTATGACCAGGTCAATGTTATAAAATCACTATCTTACAAATTTACAGTTTAACGATAAAACAAAAAACAAAAGTATGTCAATAGGTTGAGGTTGATGTGTGGGAGAGTGAGGGGCAGTTTAAAAAGTTAGAATAATTGAATTGGTTATTAAGCGACAAAAATAGTGGAGACTATGTTTGAAGGATGGAAATTAGGCAGTTGAGCGTATGACAGGAATTAGTTTATTCCAGAGAATGGGAACAGTAATAAAAAAGAAAACCCCGACGGGATCGGGGACAAATTTACGAAGCATCTGATTGATTCAAAGACGCTTTACAAGTTAACCAGGTTAGCTATGTCACAACTAAATTTAAGATTAAAACTAAAAAAGTACAGACTTATTAAAGTTGCCATTGTGGATATACTTACAAGTTCATAATCCTAAATCCTTATTCAATTATGCTAATTTCAACAACAAAAATAAACACATTGGTTCACTTGTTGATACTGATGGTTGCACATTGATTAAATATGATGACATAGCGAATGCTTTCGCTCAACATTTTTGCATAGGAGTTCGTAAATCCTCCTCCGTCACCTATGCCTCGTACTGTCCATCGAATATAAACATTCTTCAGATGTTTTCTGTTAATGATGTAGTGCTAGAGCTCAAGCGGCTTAAATCGTCAGGTTCTATTTGTCCTGATCGTTTACCACCGGTATTTCTCAAGAATATCGCTGATGTTATCGGCATACCACTATATTGGATTTGTGTCGCCTCCTTGTACTTCGGTTGTGTCCCGATGAATTGGAAACTTTCGTTGATAAGGCCTATTTTGAAGAAAGGTGATCCATCTTCAGTTGAAAATTATCGCCCGATAAGTCTAACGTGTGTATTCTGTCGAGTTTTGGAAAGGATAATATACCGCATTCTAAGCGATTATCTAGAATCCAACAAATTATTGTGTAACAATCAACATGGATTTCGAAGGGATCGCTCAACAATCACTAATCTCTTGATTGCCCAGAATAGCTGGGGTTCGTTAGTTGATAAGGGCTTTGATGTTGATATAGTATTTTTTGATTTTTCAAAAGCGTTTGATATGGTTCCACATGACATCTTGATTCAGAAAATGCGTGCTCTAAACATTGATCCACTTATTATTCGCTGGATAAAAGAATTTTTATCTAACAGATTCTATCAGGTTGTTGTAAATGGTTCTCTTTCTGATCCTTATCCGGTCAATGTTGGAGTTCCGCAGGGTTCGGTCCTCGGCCCATTGTTATTCTGTATTTTCATTAATGACCTTCCTTCCATTTTGAACTCACACTCTCTTTTATATGCAGACGACCTAAAAATTTGGCAGGCTATCCGGTCAGATTCGGACACGGTGCTAGTTCAATCGGATATCGACAGCATTTCCAACTGGGCTTATATGAATGGTCTGTCACTGAATATATCAAAGTGTGCTTGTATGCGTTTACAATCACGCAGTCATAGTGTGTATCCAACTTATCATCTTGAGGATCAGAACATTAAAGTAGTAACTCGTCTTAGCGACCTTGGAATAGTAGTTGCGAATGATTTTTCGACTAGTTGGAATACTGAGTTGGCTTGCTCGAAAGCAAATCGAATGGTTGGGATGATTCGTAGAACTTTTAGTGTGTTGAGTCCAGTTTCATTTAGAGCACTCGCCAACGCATTTGTGATCAGTCATCTTACCTATGCATCACAATGTTCGTTCCCAAGAACAGTATACGAGAAAAGTAGAATTGAAAATGTGCTGCGCAAGGCAACTAAGCTCGTAAATTCAGTTAAAGCCTTACCTTATAATGAAAGGCTAAAAAAACTTGGTATGGTTTCTATAAGCGACCTTCGGTTTAGGCGAGATATGTGTTCAACATGGGAAGCTTTACACAAGGGAAATCACGTCTTAAGAGAATTGATGACTGTTCGGAAAAGTCGAGCTTTGCGTGGACACAATTTTACTTTAGCCCATCGCCGAGTTATACGCTCTAAAACTGTACAATTTGGACACCGAATCGTAAGTAAGTGGAACCGATTAAGTGAAGAAATTGTCAACTCAAGATCGGTTTCAGCATTCAAACATAAACTTTTGTGACTTTTGTTTGTGAGTCTTTTTTTTTCTTTACTTTTTCTTTTCTTTTTTTAACAGTGCAACTGTGAGCTTTGCTCGTCTGTTTGTCGAAATAATAATAATAATAATAAGTTCACTGAATTACAAATTTACAGTTTTACAGCAAAATTAAAACTAAACAGTGTCACAGACCAAAATATTAATAATGATACAGCTGATTCGAAATGTTTATCTTACTCGGCACTTGAAAATGATATGCAAAGGGACATGGACCAACTATCTAATTACGATAACTTGACTGAATCTTGGCCTTTCTTTGATACAATCTGTAGAGACAAGGACAACGAAACAAACTTGCTGAACTTACCATCTGATAATTGTAATATGTCCGCACACATGATCTATGATAAATTGGCCTCAAAAGAAGATAATCAATTCAGTGTGATCAGTCTTTCATATCACTGTTTTGGATTAGATATTTTCCACATTCAGATATGGGTTTACGCGCACACACATCTCTATTTTTTAATTTTGCATACTTGAACAAAGAGCTCGGATTAAAGACAGATTGCTGAACCAATCGCTCTTCAAAATTTCGACGTTTTTGCCGTTTCAACGATGTAAACTACTTGCGGACAATAAGAGAATTGTGAACTAGTTGGCCAGGTTTAAATTTAATAAATGAAATATGTTTAACTTTTAATGATCTTTGAAGCTTACTGTCAAACCAAGGTTAGCTATGCATACTAACTTCGTGAACTTTGTTTGGAGAATGACGACGAAGCAAATCCAATAATACCGTTTGAGACTGTTCCCATGAACTATTGACACCAATTACAAAAAGATTTTGCCAGCACACGATGGAAAAAGGTACCGACGAACTTAAGGCAAATTTGTTTTAAAATAATGAATTGAATTTGAATGATAAATTACGGATGAAAAGTCTAGCGAAATGTAGGAATCCAAAAGCATAATGCAGTGATCAGATGCTCCTAAAGGTTCGAGATGTAACTTTTTCTATAAGCTGTTTATCAGAAGTAAGACATATGTTTAGTAAATATCGTTGATTACCAGTAAAACGTGTGAAATGACGCACATGTTAAACAAGATTAAGAGTATTAATAGAATTAGGAGTTCGCACGAAAAATCATCACAACCGGGTTCAAGTGTATAATTTTCCCAGTCTACATGTGGCATATTCAAATCACCTATTTGTCCATAAATTGTCAATATAATCAGATGATTTTTAACTCCAAGTAATGTCTCAACAATACTGCAATTTATGTAAAGTATTACTGCACCACCTCTCCGACCGCAACAATCGGCACGATAACATATGTAGTTGGACAATTTAATCTCGACATCAGAAATATCAGAATTCAGCCAAGTTTCAATTAACGCAGCCAACAAATGATTAGTGCTATATACAATGATCTTAGCTCACGGATCTTGTTTAGAAGACTGCGAGTGTTAGAGTAAAGTACCATACAACGATAATCGTTTATATTCCTTTTTACAATTCGCTGCCGTGTACCGTTGTTAGCAAACCACAACGGAGATTTATGCTCTATTATATCATATGATGTCCTTTTAAATATGTTCGTAGTTACTGAATATGCATAGGTATCGGCAGAGGAGAACCTAGGTGTATTCCCAATGGAACCAAACGAATCCACGTTCTGTGGCGTACAACTTGAAAATTCCGAATAGTCAGATTATTCTCTCCGCCTTTAATGCGTTGTCTTAAGAGTTATTTTGCTTGAAGAAATTGATTATGCTGATCAATGGTAAGATCTTGTAAAATTCGAATTCGAGTTACTGATAATCGAAAAGAATTTCGTAGAATCATTCCAGCAAATTCATCATTACATAGAATAGCTTTTAATAATCTTTGGTGGCAATTATTTTCTGCACATTGTTTCCCAAACGGAAAAGGAGCACTATTTTGATTTACAGTAATTTGTCATGAGGTAGATCGCACGACATATTCGAAATGACATTGCGAACGCGGATAAGATCATCATTCAGGCGATGTTGAATGTTCATAGAATCAGATTCTGGTATATTAGTACAAATTATTGCTCGAGAATGGTCATGATTTTTCAACAGTTTAGAGTGTAGTTGCATAGATGAAGAAAAACCCGTATTGCTACCATTAGTTGGTGTACATGTGACTCGTTGAGACTGTGCAATGATTGGTTAGTTATCAGCAGGAATCCCATCAGCTTGATCAGCGTGAGGTAATTCGATTAAAGAACCAGTACAATTAGTATCGTTTACAGTGATGATGCTTTTTTTGTGTATATAATTCTCGTTCGTTACAAGATCCACAACGTTGTTTGAAGAATTCGGTATACTAAGTAGTCGTAAATGTCGTTGATCTCGAGTCCAAGTACGAATGATTTTAGCTTCCTTGGTTGCAATGTTTTGAAATCATGTTTAGAAAGAATTATTTCTGCCGCATGATTGATTTTCCTGATAAAGTTCAAGTTACCATAATAAATAACATGTCTGCTTGTCGACCTTTTCTGATGTAAAGCGATTCTCAACTTGAGTTATCAACCGATTATTAACATCACAATTCCCAACATTAACCGTCGCTCGTTTGTCAATATTATTTGATTTGAAGTGATCATTTGATTGTTAAAAGCATAAAAGAAGCACCGCGCTATTAATATTTTGTATTAAGCTTTTTTGTTTGACAAGAAAAGGCATTTTTTTGTGTTCAAGTGTAAAATTTCGTGTTCAAGTGTATTATTTGCAAGCAGTATCCCCCGCCTCAAAGAATTATATTTGAGCTAATTTCCTATCAAGAGTTAATCCTATCTTGACAAAGCCTAATAGCCTAATTGGTCGGCTTCAGACGATAGGTTAAGTTTTTTTGCTTATAATTTCTATTTGCACATGTATATTTTTGTGTGTATATTTATCTAATTTTTGCATATCTATCTTTTTTATTTATATTTTTTTCTTTATTTTCACTTATATAGCATAAAAATCGCATTGTAATATAAGGAAATAACTATATTTGCAATAACTATACACTTTAACACATACAGGGAAAATGAGTAAATTAAGCATGTCGGAGCGTTCAAAGAACTCAATAAAAACTAATTTTCCTGCCAATGCAATAAACGAGGTAAGTGGAGATTTAGCTTCTCTTGAATATATTTCGAAAGGGGAACTCCCCCGGTACCAAAATTATCCAACCTGGTGATTATCAGACTTTTGGTGCCTCTGGAAAGGCAGAACATGTTCAATGTTTTTATAAGGGGCTTTGCCGATCGATTTAAAAAAGGATATTGTTCAATGCGATTAAATATTATGAATCTGAGATTAAAATCTCATTCTGCACTCCTGATCTGGCAATGTCGTACGTCGACTACTTTAAAAAGAGCATTCGGAACAAGGTATAATTGCTTCCAAACCAATCCTGGCAACAATAAAGATAAATAACATGCCCACATACATTTCAGAAGAAGATATATCAGCCCTAGAAACTGATTACAAAATCTCTAACGTGCGCTTTATAAAAGGGATTAAAGGCTTCCCCATTCCCGTGGCGTTCTGCAATGCCCTGGTGGATGAAGCTCTAAAACTGTCGATTTCGACATGCAATCCTTTTATGGGGTATAATTTGAGATTTTCAATAATCGAAACCGATTCACTAACGTACCCTCACTGCAACAATTGTCATCAGTGAAGGCAGTGGTCCACTGGCTGTTCTTTACCCCATAAGTGCGGCGTGTGTGGTACAACTGCTATTCATCCTGAGAAGTGCGAATGTAAGCCATTTTGCGCAAACTGCGGTGGTGAGCACCCCGCATGGTCAAAAAAGTGTAAAATCTTTAAGGCGTACCAAAAGAGACACAGGAGTGTGACAGCAAAATCGACTAGCTTCGTGAAAGCTGTCTCGTCTAACAAGAAAGATGACAGGATGCTGGATACGGAAATCCTGAAACTCATTGAAATGCAGCATCAGGCATCAATGATTCAACTTGAAAAATTGGTCCAAAAATTGGTGGGTCAATTAGCGGAATATTTTCGTACTGCTCCTTCTGGGAAGACCAACAATATTAAGAAACCACCAAAATCTAAGAAACGAAACGGGTCAGCGCTAAGCATAGCTGCTCTGAAGCTTGCTCGGAAAAATTCGATATGGGCTATGGCTAACGAGGGAAATGAAGATATCGCCCGTGGGCAAGCGACTCCATTTGTCGTGACGGGAAGAGGTAAAGGCGACCTTTCCACCTCTAGTTGCGACTAGGTGAAGGGCGTCCCACTTCGGTAACACTTACGCAATAAAAAGTAATCATGGGCCTTTTTCACTGAATATCCTTCAGTGGAATTCGGGAGGTGCTTCCGCCCTTAGCCTTCTATCTGGTAGAGATGCAGATGTTATAGTCCTTCAGGAGACGCGGTCTATCCGTCTCCTCCAGGATATTACTCGATTTATCCTTAAGCACATATACACCCACTTTACTCCTTACATTACCCCTCACTCCTCTTTATCTCAAGGTCTTTTAACCCTAGTGAAAAGCTCCTTAAGATCATCCCTCCTATTAAACTACTCTTGTCCAGCCCTATCTTGTTTAGCTATATCACTTTGTAAGAACGGTAAGCGTATAAGCATAGCCAATGTCTATATTCGGCAAGGAGAAATTCACAAGAACCGTGACCTCCTGGATCGAATATTAGGGAGCGGTTATGACATGTTACTTGGTGACTTCAACGACTGAACTGGTCGTTGGATTAATGCAGCACTTCGCAGAGCAAGGATCGACTATCTTATTCATAAACCACCTTCCCACACCTTTCATTGCTCTACAACAAATTCTCTCCTCGACATATTACTGCTACATAAGATGTGGTTGTTGAAACCCATTTGCACCGAGCAGTCGCGTCAACAACAGACCACCTCTCATGACCTAATTCGCTGGCGGCTAGAGGACGATACGTTGCTTAGAAGAAGGTTTCACTTTGACCCTATTAGAGTGGCCTTCTTTCAGGCAGCTATCCAACTCTTCCCCAGAATTGGAATTAAGAGTTTGACCGAATTTAATTCCTACCTCTCATCGCAAGCTACCGCGATCCTTTCGACTACCTATAAAGGTCGAATATACAATCCTACTCCAACAAAGCTCAAGGTCCTAGCTAAAATGTTACACCTTCCCAATCTCTATGTTTCCGCCAAACAGATCCTCTCAAATGAATATTGGAGCTCTAGATATAAGCTCCAGCTGAGCAGGGATAGGACAAGCATTGCTCACCTAAACCCTTCTCAGGCTTCCTTCTGGAAGATATTCAAGAAGGAGAAGTTCGTCTGCTGGAAGGATAGAGCCTTGGCTTAATTTGGTAGCATAGGCCTTGACAAAGTTTTAGAGGAGTCACTTTCCTTACATAATTATGGAGCCACTAAATCTCCCCAACCAATCCCGCCTTGGTGTGACTTCAGGAGTAAGGA
Organism: Pomphorhynchus laevis; assembly: GCA_012934845.2. Taxonomy (NCBI): domain Eukaryota; kingdom Metazoa; phylum Acanthocephala; class Palaeacanthocephala; order Echinorhynchida; family Pomphorhynchidae; genus Pomphorhynchus; species Pomphorhynchus laevis. Next base: position 146,390 of record WNNJ02001507.1, on the reverse strand, counting down.
CTTATCTGTTACAGATATCCTTAACTCCTGGGGATTACTCCCGGCACCTCCAAATCTCACGCGCCACTCACCACTCGTGTCTGTCAGCTTTTGACATACAGTCAGAGAAAGGAGGTCGCCATCACAATGCTATTAGCCTCCCCGTCCGACATAGCAGACATCAACATCAGCCGTCGAGTTTTTTACCTGAAAAGAGATAAATCACTTGTCCAAAAGATCTGCGGCCCATCTCGATTTAAAACGCCCTCATATCCATTTACGAGAAAGCGCTTGTGCGTAGAATCCGCGTTCATTTATGTGGGCGTAATTTGATCCCACCGAGTTTTCATGGGTTTGTCAAAGGGCGCTCGGTCCATTTAGCAATTGGTGAAGTGCATCAGTTTTGTCAGGATAATAGTCATCAGCTTGCTGTGGCTGTTTTTCTTGATTTTTCAGCTGCATTTAACCGGATCTCCATTCCCTTCGTTTTCTCCTCTCTCAGGTCCCTTAGGCTGCCTGCGAGAATTGTTAACAGGCTGAAAATATTGTTGTACACCAAGCGGTTCTACTATGAAGACGACCATGATGCGCGTGAGTTCTACCCTATTACGGGTGTACCTCAAGGATCCACACTTTCTCCTATCTTATATCTTGCTGCATCCATTGTACAATTCAAGAATTTTAAACGTGATCAACATCTAGTGATATATGCTGATGATACCACAGCCTTGTTCTCTGGACGCAGGTGCAAAGATGTAATCTCTGACATCAGCCGTTTCTTTTAAGATTAAAAGATCAGTTGCCCCCATCCAATCTTATTTTAAACTCCTCTAAATCGCAGGTGGTAGTCTTTCATGGCGTTCCTGCCACCAAAAAGAAACTTAAGAGACTAGCACTCTCTGCACTCTCCTCCATTTTGCAGCATAAACCACTCCCCATCTTCACGAGTCGAGAATAATACCTGGGGTTCACCATTACGGTGAATTGGTCGGCGAAAGCTTACATGGATAGACTTAAACGTATCCTGAAGAAAGCTAGGTGGGCTCTGAAACGGGCCCAGCATCTGTCATTGAATGGGATAACCCAAGTGCGCCTCTGGGGTACTTGGGCTATCTCGGGATTAGTCTTCTTCTCACGAGGACGTCCCCCAGAACAAAGACTAAGGTTTCTCAAGCTCCTCATCTCGAGATTACCAACCATAGTCCGCCTTGACTGGACTCTTAGGTGTGTGAAAGACCTCGAATGGTTCAGTCAGAGGGCGGCGTGCTGGTGCGGCCGAGGGGCTCAGATCCTTCTGGACCTGAGGCCGTGAATATAAGTTGAAGATTCCAAAATACTCGTCGTGAACGGCTTCTATTTAAAGTTGTCTTTTGATGTTTTTGTTTCTTAAGCTTTTATCGGTTATTAGTTATTAATAAAACCCTTATTTATTTAATAACTATATATTTGTGACCGTCGTGTCACTGAAGCACCTAGCCCCGTTCCTGCACGTGGACGACGAGAATAGTCACTGTCAGCCTTCGATTCCGTTCAGTCTTGATACACTCGTAAATGGTTCACCAACGCCGTCACTTAATGATCAGATGAGCATCTTGGACGAGAGCACGATGTCACTTCGTGGGGATGAGACAGATACAGATGACGTTTCAACGTCAGAGTATTATCGTCTAAATCGCAGCAATACCCGTTCTCAAGACGCCAGAGTCAGCAGGTATGGCAGAGAGATAAAAACACCCAAATACTTACAAGATTACGATCGAAGTTCTTAACAGAAGCCTGGGAGAATGTCATATAAGGAAATAACGATATTTGTAATAACTATATATTTGTGACTGATATTACTCCCTTGTATTTCGAGATAGTTAAATAAAGATTATAGACTTGCCATTTACTACAGTTTATTTAACTATTGTTGGAAGCTCAGACAGCCATGGACAAGCTTTTTAAACCAGAGATATTTACAACGCCAGTCAACACAGCTGAATAGGAAAACTTGTGGACACATTGGAAACGGCGGTTCGGAAAGTATCTGTCAAAGGTTCCCGACTTAGAGGAAAACGATAAGCTGGATGTCTTGATCAATCACGTTGCTGCTAACGTCTACAGTTACATTTCGACAATCAATGATTACCCACTTGCTCTCAGACGACTCGACGACCTAGTCTTGAAGCCAAGACACGACGTACTCGAACGTGTTTAGCTTAGTACGTGTAAGCAGTTACAGAATCAGTCGATAGACGATTTCGTCCGAGCGTTAGATTAACTTACAAATAATTGCGAATTCAATGCAGACGAGCATCGTTGCTTGTACGTCCGCGACGCTTTAATTTCAGGACTAAGATCGGGTGCGATTAGACAACGATTGCTTAAAGTGCCTCAACTCACATTGCTGGCGGCAGTTGAAAAGACCAGAACGCTTGAATCGGCTCAGCTGAACGCGGAAGCATACCGAGTGACATATATTAATGTGTCAGTAGTTTCTGACCAAATTGTCACGGGTGAGGCTTCGTCTCCCTGTGCCGCAGTCTCGTATTCAAAATCGGCATGTTTCTTCTGTGGTCGTGAGAGACACCCACGAAGTAAACGTCCTGTCAGGCTTGCACACTGTCGAACATGCAATAAGATCGGCCATTGTTCGATTGTCTGCCGGTCAGTTCCTGTTGCTCTATCTCGTTCTGCCGCTACAACTACAGAAGCTACTGATCAATTTCCATCTGTAGCTACGCTCTCATTATCTACCACAATATCCGATGATATAGCCCAAGCAAAAATTCAAGTACGCATTAATAATTGTCACGTGACGGCATTGATAGATACGGAAAGCGGTGAAAACTTTATCGACTCCATCGTGGCTTTACGCTTGAAGTTACGACGAAGGCCCTACACGCATAAAGTGTATATGGCGTCCAGTGACTACGGATCTGCTATACGTTTCTGCTGCGTGGCTGATGTATCTATCAAGAAAGCAGTATATAAGTCGGTCCGCTTCTTGTGTCTCAATAATTTATGCTGTGACGTAATTCTGGGACATCCATTTCTCTCGAGTCATGAATCATTCACTATGAAATTTCGCGGAGGTAGGCCGCCGCTGTCTATAGGAGCTGTTTGTACTATCAAGGTTCAGACACCTTCTCCTTTTTCTACCATGACAACCGACTGCCAACCAGTTGCGGTAAAGTCCAGACGCTATGCACCGCATCATATGACGATAATTAAATCAGAAATTTCGAGGATGTTGAAGGAAAAGATAATCGAGAGGTGTCAAGCACCATGGAGGGCACAAGTCGTCGTGGTCAATAGTGATAGCGGCAGGCCGCTGCTAGTTTTTGATTACTCCACAACCATTAATAAATTTACGCTGCTCGACGCTTACCCTCTACCGCGCATCGATACGATCGCAGAGCAAATCGCACGATACAGAGTCTATAGTAAATTCGACCTTAAAGCGGCATATCATCAATTGGGACTCCAACCGGCCAATCACCAATTTACAGCGTTTGGAGCCAATGAAGCAATATATCAGTTTAAACGACTTCCTTTTGGACTTATGAATGCTCCAGCTGTTCCAGCGTGTGATCGACCAGATCATTCAAACAGAAAAGCTAGAGGGTACTTTTGCCTATTTTGACGACTTGGTGGTATGCGGCCATTCTGCTTCGGATCATGACTATAACTTGGATAAACTATCGAAAACTATCTAGAAATACAATATAACTCTGAATGACGAAAAGTGCAAAAAATCTGTTCTTCGCCTTAGCATACTCGGCTATGTAATCGAACACAATCAACTTCGCCCAGATCCAGCCCGTACTAAGACGCTACAAGACATGACGGAACCAACGTGTGAAAGAGAAATGAAAAGACTGTTAGGGATGCTAGCACATTATTCAAGATGGATAAAGAATTATTCCGAAGCATCCGATCCTTAATCGAATGAAAATCGTTTCCGTTGCAGCGCAAAGCGGACAACACCTTTCCGGACATGCGCAGTTATGTTATGAATGCGGTACTTACAATAATAGATCTCACCAAGTTGCTCACTGTAGAAACGGATGCATCGAATCACGCGATAAGAACAGTTCTGCCACAAGACCATCGCCCCGTCGCTTTTTTCTCGAAAACTCTCCAGGCATCAGCCCGCACGTATTCTTCGATTGTAAAGGAAGCAGTAGCTATCGTCGAAGCATTGAAATCATGGCGGCATTACTTTCTGAGAAAACATATCCGTGTAATAACAGACCAACGTAGCGTTTCTTTCATTTTCAAGAAGAGCCACCGTAGCCAAATCAAGAACGAAAAGTTAACTCGGTGGAGGATGGAACTAGCTGCATTCTCATTCGATATAGCTTATCGTCCAGGCTCTGAAAATCATACTGCTGATGCGTTATTCAGGATAACCTGTTCCGCCTGCACGTCCAACGATCTAATCAGATTGAGAGAAATTCATGATACATACTGTCACCCCGGCGTAACGAGGTTGTATCACTTCGTACGAGCAAAGAATTTACCATTCTAAATCTCCGAGATACGTCAAGTTATTTCAAATTGTTTAATGTGTGCGAGGCTAAAGCAACAATATCATAAGATACAGCCAAACCAGATGATCAAAGCCACCCGACCTTTTGAAAGGATTTCCATGGACTTTAAAGGTCCTCTTCCTACTCACAACAATAACCGATACCTGCTCACAGTGATAGAAGAATTCTCGAGATATCTATTCGCATTTGCATGTAGTGATATGTCTGTCGATACGGTAATTTCGTGTCTGAATAGCCTATTTTTCTTATTCGGTCTTCTGGAGTGTGTACATTGCGATCAAGGGCCCGCCTTTATAGCCAGAAATTTTAAGTCCTTCCTTTTACGACATGGTATCGAACTAAGCCATTCGAGCCCGTACAACCCGACAGGAAATTCATAAGTAGAACGTGCGAACGGTACTATTTGGAGAACGATCGAACTTGCTGTAGCAACACGTATTGTGTCGCAGTAGCGACACAATACGTCGAGCAAATATGATGAAAAACGGAAATTGTGAGGCTCGAGGAAAGCAATTCTACAACAGCAGTTGTAGAACGATCCGATGGGTAAAAAACCGTCGTGTCCCTGAAGCACCTGGTCCCGTTTTCGCACGTGGACGACGAGAATAATCACTGTCAGCCTTCGATTCCGTGCGGTCTTTATACCCTCGTAAATGGTTCACCAACGCCGTCACTTGATGATCAGATGAGCATCTTGGACGAGATCATGATGTCACTTCGTGGGGACGAGACAGATACAGATAACGTTTCAACGTCAGAGTATTATCGTCTAGATCGCAGCAATACCCGTTCTCAAGACGCCAGAGTCAGCAGGTATGGCAGAGAGATGAAAACACCCAAATACTTACAAGACTTCGGACGAAGTTCTTAACAGAAGCCTGGGAGAATGTCATATAAGAAAATAGCTATATTTGTAATAACTATATATTTGTGACTGATATTACTTCCTTGTATTTCTAGATAGTTAAATAAAGATTTTAGACTTGATATTTACTACACGCATGTCTTGTGAAATACAAGACATTAAAAAACGCAAATCACCTGTATCGATTAATACACTTATAAAAGAGGTAGAGAAGGCATTTCCATCGCTAAAGATGCTCCTGTCAATAAGACAGGACGCTTTTTTGCGCTGAAAATAACTTGGGATAATGACGAAGGCAAAACAACCTTTCAAAAGAATATTAAAGGTACCGTCAAAGATAACATCTCTCGGGAAAGTATCTTTGAGCGGTAGATTTTGTAAGATGGTTTTGCCAAAATAACATTCAAAAATGTAAATATAAAAGAAACATTCAGGATAAAGCTACAACAAATAAAATGAATCAAAGTCACTGACACTTCTCTGCGTGCAACAAGAATCCTTAGGGATGTCCCGTCGTTCGCAGATGAAGAGGATGTCAAGAATTTGCCAGATAAGTACGGAATAACTGTAATAAAAAATGTAAATCCTATAACCAAGCTTACAGCTCTTTTTTTGTGAAAGGAGCTGTAAGTGATTTACAAAAGCTGCGACTATCGACCTGGAATTTTGAGTCATCTAATCAAATTGGTAATTTTCGATTAGGATAACTTTAAATTCCGATATCCGCAGTGCTACCGTTGTCAGCGATGGGGTCACTTTTCAAACATGTGTTTGGAAAGTTGTTCTCGCTGTGTGCACTGTGGAGACGAGCATGAATCACAAAATTGTGAAAAAAAGGTCCGAAAGCCCTAACTGTACACATTCACATAGGGCTTATTCTCACACATGCACCAATTTTAAAGAATATTAAAAGTTGGTTGATGGTGAGAATAAAATAGCGTGTGAAGGAGCAGAGGCCTTTTTACAAGCCGCAAAAAAAACAATCGGGTGATCAACATGTATCCGAAGTGAGAATATTGAGTGACCGACTAAACGAACTGAAAAAAGAGGTGACGATAGTGTCCGCGGAAAATAAAAATCTAAAAACAAAATTAATATCAAAAGCGAATGCAATACAAAATTTGAAAAAAGATATAAGCAGAATATCAATAAGTAATTACAAAAACTATAATGATCTAGAAGGGGATGACGAAAACATGGAGTTTGGCTCGTTAGTTTCCTCAGACTCGGAAGGATCTGCTTTTTTTAAAGTCGTGCACAAACAGGCAACGAAAGATAGCTCTTCAAAAGGAGGAGGCACCAAGTTAGGGGAACAACGTCCTCATGCAGATGCAGCCGTGTAAAAAGCGGCGCATTGAGTACAATTCGTTGGAGGATATCTCGTTGATAAGTTGGAATATAGGAACCGTTAGGAACCTAGTTGAATATTTCAGTTTAGATCACGGGGATGTCCTCTTTCTGCAGGAGGCGCGTTCTCCACAGGTTTGAAACACTTTAAACAGTTTCGAAAATTACAAAATTTTCAAATATCAAGTTGACAGTAAGTTAGAGCTCACCCTAGTCTCAATGACAAGCGAGCGTCTTAACGCTTGCTTGATTTCAGAAGGTCTAGTGACGTGGGCTCTATCAACTTCTGAAATTCTTAATTTCGCGCCGTCCGGCGTATGTAGCAAACTGCTACATAAAAACGGGTGGCAGACGGACGAAGGAGTAAGAAGTCCGTCAAGAAGTTGCTGCATAGATTGTTTAATGCCGGTGCCCACCACATTGTTGGTGACCTAAATTACTTCGGAGGAGATCGAGTGGGATCACTGATTGACCAAATCGGTGAGGTCATAATCCCACTAAAGGGAACGTTTCTTCGGCGTCATACAGGTTACCAATCTATTTTAGATATCGCAATTAATCTAAAAAATGTCAAGTTTAAAATAAAATAGTTAAAAAACATAGAATGGGACGGGTTTAATGACGGATATAAGCTTGTATACCAGGTTTTGGAAGGAAGAAATGGTCAAAAAAAAACAGATTTCAACCGACCAAAGCTGGTATACAAGCTTACAACCAAAAAATTAAAATGTTTGTAACCAATAATAATGATAATGATATTAATGAAATTTTAAATTATATAAAGAATGAATGTTAGAATGTGTGCGAGTACATGGAAATTTTTAACGAATTGAGAGTGAATGTTAAAATGAATAGACTATTGATTTTAGTTCAAATTTTATAAATAATCAATTGTATTTTTTAAATAATAATTTTTTATACACCTTATATGCTGAATTATATAATTCAGCAAATAAACACTTGCGGACAAAACGGCCACCATTGCCAAAATGCAATCCTAAGGCCTTGCACATGAACAAACTCCTATGGGGATTAAGAGCTGATCCTAATCCGTCCGATCGGAGGAGGTTTCTCATGTGCCGACTCCAAGATCAAATCGATGAAGAATCGTTGAAGCGTGATGCACGAAAGATGCTGTTCTACAAGACGTTCTTAAAAGAATAGTGGTCATCCATAAGGAAGACCACCTTACGGTCTTTGAGAGGAGCGGTTTCCAAGTGAATTGTTTCAAAGGACATTAAGATTGTATTAGGGGAAATGAAAAAGAAACATCTCTCAAATGCAATGATATGCTCCAAGGATGTGCAGCTTCAAAATAGGTCGAAGCCTACTCTCCATCATATTGACCCATTGGAAGAGGATATCGCACTTGAAGATCTCTTGGATGCATGGCCGATCACGCTTAAGACTTCATCTAATGGCATATCAGCGTGCGCGGCTGCTACCAAGCTGATCAACGAGGAACTCCGAGGGCAAATCGCGACTAAACTGATAGCTTCACCGCTAGCAGCCTGGCCAGATATTGCACTCGGGAAAGTGATATTTCCTCCCAAGTGTCAATGGGTGTCAACGGCTAAGGACACGAGACCAATCACCATATCCAATAATATGGTGATGGTAGATGAGAGAGCTCTGGCAAGATACCTGGCTTGCCACTAGGAGTCGCCTGGATTGTTGGGTGACCCCATTCACGGGTTTTGTAGTGGTAGGGGAACTGTAAAAATAGTCAGGGCGTTGCAGGGTTTTCTAACCAAGGATACACAGCCGGCACTGCTGTATTCTCTTGACGTGTCTGCAGCCTTTGACAACATCACACTCGACTCAGTAATGGAAACGTTGAGAAAAGATGTTGTTCAACTGAACATTCTCCGTCAAGTGTGTGGAATTTTGGAGAGTATGAGGGTATTCAAATACCAAGGGTATTCCTCAAGGGTCCATTTTATCGCCAATCCTTTACATGATTATGACAAGGGGAGTCTTGGATGGACTTTTGGATAGAAACACCAGTGGTACTATCTATGCGGACGATATATCGCTAGTGTTTAAAAGAGATTCCTTGTCTAACAGGAGATTCGAAGACAGAGTGAAATCTGTGGTGAATGAAATTGCTAGACGCTTGTCTAAGTTGGGTTTGTCGTTAAACCCAACGAAAAGCAATTTCATTCACTACAGATTTCGAAATCAGAACGCCATGCTAAATTATTTGGTGCTCTTCCGGGGAATCGGAAAAGACAAATAATGATACTGGGATATGTCTTCGAATCAAGGCTGCACTGGAGATCAGACATGGCAAAATGTTTTAAATTAGTAAAAAAGGTACAGTGACTTGAATGAGTGGCTATGAATGTTGTGATTAAGATGAGGTGTTGCGGTATTATTAATCTCAAAAAGTGTTGCCATTTTGGTTGACAACATTAATAGCGGTGGAAGCAACGCGGCAATCACAATGGAACTTGGTTTGTTATTTTGATTGTTGTAAACGTCGAAAAATGTCGAAAACAGTAATTGCGAAGCTTCAAAGGAATTCTATGATGTGCAGTTCAACGAATTTCGCCGAAATTCCTATTAAAGAAGGACTAAAACAAGCGTTTCTAGATGAAATTCAACACAACACGAAGGTCAGTAATGTTTCTGCTTTTTCTGATGGTGAGGAGATGCTCCCCCATACCAAAACAAATGTATCTTATAATTATTAAGCCTAAACTTCCGATACAACGACATAATCTATTCGATAAATTTCTAAAGAATTTTTGTGCCAATTATTTCTCGAGGATAATATTCAATAACGTAAAGTATCTTCATTCCGAAATCAAAATCTTCTTTGTCACGGCGGACCTGGCAAAAGAGTATACTGGGGTTTTCAGATCGTATTTGGCTAACTTTGGTGAAATTACTGCGAAACCTATCTACCTTGAAAGTAATGAACTTCCCCGGTTGGGTTGACGATGGATACCTCGAAAATCTCTGCGCCTCTTTTAAGGTCAGTAACTTTAGACTATTGAAAGGAAAGGAAGGAATCTACCTTGGTAGATACCTTGGTAGATAGGTATCCTATCTACCTTGAAAGTAACGAACCTCCCCTGTTGGGTTGACGATGGAGACTTCGAAAATCTCTGCGCCTCTTTTAAGGTCAGTAACTTTAGACTATTGAAAGGAAAGGAAGGGATACCTATCCCCGTCGGATTTTGCTCCGCCTCTATGGATAGGGTAGAAACACCTGACAAGTAAAGTGTTTGACTCGTCAAGTGTTTGACAAGTCAAACACTCGACAAAATCTGATGGGATACCTATCCCCGTCGGATTTTGCTCCGCCTCTATAGATAGGGTAGAAACACATGACAAGTGAAGTGTTTGACTTGTCAAGTGTTTGACAAGTCAAATACTCGACAAAATCTGACGGGATACCTATCCCCGTCGGATTTTGCTCCGCCCCTATAGATAGGGCAGAAACACTTGACAAGTCAAAAAACAACCCGTTTATCGGTCTCAACCTCAGGTTTCAGTTTATTAAAGTGATGAATTCACTCTTCTCCACTGCAGTCGGTGTCACAAATGGGGGCATTGGTCCTCCAGCTGCAGTGGGACACCTACCTGTGGGGTATGCGGTTCCGCTAATTGCCCCGCCTTACTGTCCGACGTACGTTGTGTGCCCCCCCCCCGTTCTGCTCTAACTGCGAAAGAGTGCCATCCTACCTAGGGCAGGAATTGTGGAGTTTCCAAAGACTATAGGAAACGTTTTCATAAGCCATCTATGACTCCTGCCTCCTTTGCACAAGCATCCTCTCATCAGATGGATGATGCGGACTTTATAAAATTGATTGATGCGACAAATGAAGTTTCATATAGAAGCTACAGAATCTAATCCTGATGGCCCTGGGTGCGGTGGAGCCCAATCCCTCCGTACCAGCTTCTATAGTATTACCGGAATCAAAGAAGACCCCGGGTGGTTCAGTAGGAAGGTGGCGTGTTGGATCAGTTGGGGGCTCAGATCCCCCTGGACCTGAGGTCATAGAAGAAAAGAATTGGGAGACTGATGAGCTGCTGTTCGACTTGACTTTCTATTGTAATGTCTGATCTTTTTGTTGCATGTTATCATGTTTTTTTGTAGTTAAGAAAGTCTTTATTTATTTATTATTTTGATTGTTAAAAGCATAAAAGCAGCACCGCGCTGTTAATATTTTGTATAAAGCGTTTTTGTTTGACAAGGAAAGGCATTTTTTTTCGTGTTCAAGTATAGAATTCTGTGTCCAAGTGTATTATTTGCAAGCAGTATCCCCCGCCTTAAAAAAATCTATTTGAGCTAATTTCCTATCAAGAGTTGATCCTATCTTGACAAAGCCTAATAGCCTAATGTTCGGCTTCAGACGATAGGTTAAGTTTTTTTTGCTTATAGTTTCTATTTGCATATGTATATTTTTGTGTGTATATTTATCTATTTTTTGGTGTACATGTGACTTGTTGAGACTGGGCAATGATTGGTTAGTTATCAGCAGGAATCCCATCAGCTTGATCAGCGTGAGATAATTCGATTAAAGAACCAGTACAATTAGTATCGTTTACAGTGATGATGCTTTTTTTGTGTATATAATTCTCGTTCGTTACAAGATCCACAACGTTGTTTGAAGAATTCGGTATACTAAGTAATCGTAAATGTCGTTGATCTCGAGTCCAAGTACGAATGATTTTAGCTTCCTTGGTTGCAATTTTTTGAAATCATGTTTAGAAAGAATTATTTCTGCCGCATGATTGATTTTCCTGATAAAGTTCAAGTTCTTATAATAAATAACATGTCTGCTTGTCGACCTTTTCTGATGTAAAGCGATTCTCAACTTGAGTTATCAACCGATTATTAACATCACAATTCCCAACATTAACCGTCGCTTGTTTGTCAATATTATTTGATTTGAAATGATAATCAATGTCTGTATGACTAGAATTCAATATGTTAACGGTTTGTTTTGTTGGATGTCAGTATGTAGATAAGTAATTAACGAGTTGATTAAGTTCATCCACTTTAGCAGTAAACTCATTTATAGCCCGAGTGGCACATAATCTACACATGAAATCACGTTGGCTCAATGATTCGTCATTAGCCGGATAGACAATGATGATCCAACAATTACAACTATCGTTATTACAAGCAACTTGTGTCTCCGTTATTTTTTGTAGTCTTGCGTTTGGTCATGGTCATGATAATCTGGAAAATCTGAAAACTCTGAAAAATGATAATCTGGAAAATCAGGAAAATGTGGAGAATCTTAAAAATCTGGAAAATCTTAAAAATCTGGAAAATTTTATGCATTATCTCTCAAACGTTTTCTACGGAAATTTAACTAAAATATTTCAAACTTAAATAAAATAGTTCCGAATAATAGTTCCAAACTTAAATAAATAGTTCCAAACTAAAAAGGTTCAAAATTTACTAAAATAGCAGTATTAATAGTTCATCAATTTCAGTTATTAATGCACTACCAATAACAGATGGATGTAATCAAATTTTGCAGCAGAAGGTATGGGGATTTGGATAGATTAAAAAGCAAGATAAATTTATTTCGAGTGGTAAATGCGTGCCAACGATGCGCTTAAAAGCCCACTGATAATAATTTCGCAGACGAATTCAGTGTGTGTGTTTTCAGTCCGTTCGTTCATCTTGTTCGTTCAGTTAAATCGTTCAATTTATTCAGTCCGTTCGTTCAACCTTTTAATAAATAAACCAATATGCATATGGCGGCATTTGGATTCACTTACCGGCAAACCGTGAGATTAATATACTTGAAGAACGTTGATATCGACTTAATCATTGGCACATGACCATTGGTGTAATCATTGGTATAATCATCAAACATGATACAGCCATTTTTTACTAGAGTTAATCCATTGATATATATTTAATGAGAAAGGTCTAAGCAAAGATCTTTGAGGGACTCTTTCAGTATTTTTAAAGCATCTGATAATGTACCTCTAACTGGCACTGTAAATTCTCGACCGAAAAATATATACTGACCACTTAGATATACAACCTTTGATGCGCACGACACAGTAACGATCAGTTAGGAATCACTGAATCCAAGTTTTAGCGCGACCACCAATCCCACATAACGATAGTTGATTGATAAGAATACGGTATACGACCCTATCAAAAGCCTTTGATAAATCGAAAAAGAGCGTGTCCACTCCCGTTCCTGCTTGCACCGCATTCAAATAACTATTTCGGGAGAATACAAGGTTAGTTACCGAAGAACGGTGAGGTCTGAAACCGTGCTGGGCATCGTTGAAGATGTTATTGTCTTTTAAAAGTAAACTTACTGTGCGATGCTAAGCTGAATCCTCTCCATTACTTTGAACGCAATAGAAGTTAGACTTATGGGACGATAACTGTTAGTCTGACTGCGATCACCCTTTTTGAACACTGGGCAGATTATAGACCTTTTCCAGTCATCCGGTAAACTTCCAGAGTATAGAGAACTCTAGAATATAGCAGATAGCGGACTTGTCAACAATGTAGCCAGCTCGCGGAAAAGTATAGATGGAAGGCCATCCGGTCCGGAAACGCGAGTACGTGGAAGCTTGAGTAGCTCTGTACGGACGTCCTCTTCGCTAATAAATATGTCATTATGATATGATCGAATGAATATGAGAATGTAATGGGACAAATAGTCGTAATCCAACTTCGCTTCTTGAATTGCAAAATGAGCGGAAAAGAGCTCTGCAACTTTGATAGGGTCAACAATTAAATCACCCGCGTTATTACGGCGCAGTAGGTGATTGAATAACTGCTTAGGGTTCAAGGATGCAGCCCTACATATGTTAGAAATGAAATTTTTCCTCTTCAGTCTCTTAATATAAGTTCCTTGTTTCTTAATAATAGGTATTTATCAAAGGATAGTCTACCATATTTGTACGCAGAAAAATAGATATCCCGTGATCTGATCGCATGCTTAATTTCAGAGTCAAACCAAATTGGAATACGGATGCTCGTTTTCTTATGTTGAATTGGTGAGAAGAATGTCAATAACTCAATCAGAGTACGTTTGAGATGATTCCATGCAGGGTTAGTACCAATGATAAAAGGATTGGGCCATGCTACCGTACTGAGTATACGTTCTATACTGAGAAAGTTAGCCTTCATTGGATTGACTTGTGGAACTGTTTTGATTAAGCGAGGGCATCTGAGCGAAACTACAATATCAATTATACGATGGTCACTAGAACTGATTGGTTGATCATAATTAATCCGGTCAATGATAGAGGCATCAACCGATAGGCATATATCAAGTAGAGAAGCACTATGTCCACGAGCGCGTGTGAATTCGTGAATGTGCTGATTAAGGTTCAAGTCATTAATAGCGTCGAGAAAATTTCTGATTCAGGGTCACAACCAGGTAGAGGCACGAAGTTTATCCAGTCAACGTGGGGCATATTGAAATCACCAAGAACTATCGCCGATGACTTAGTTCTTAAATGTTTTCGCAATGAGTTACAGATAGACACTGTGGATGAACGAGGTGATCGATAGAATAAGCCCACAATGAAATGACGATTATCTGTCGCTGTTAGTTTAACCCAAATGTACTCATTTAGGGACACCTCGTCAGCGTATGCATCGATTAGTCTTACCGACAAATAATCTCGCGCGAAGATGATGACTCCACCACCTCTTGAAGATAGCTGATCCATACAAACAAGAGAGTATCTATCTAGACTAATTTCATCATCACATATTTGTGGATTAAGCCAGGTTTCCGTGAGTGCTACAATATCCGCATGTTTTTGGTTGACAATAAAGGAAAGTTCAGATAACTTAGTTGATATACTAAGTATATTTGTATATAGGAGATGCAAGTTAGGTATATGGTAGTCTTGTTGATCATGAATAGTGGGTTGCGAGATTGAAAATCTTCCGAATGACCGCGATCACGAAAATGGAGTGAACACGTCATTATTGTTGGCCTGGTAGAGAGTTTAATGCGGCGTAACGCAAGGTGACAGGGTCTACTTGCTGCGCAAGAACAAGATGCGTCCAGTGAACCCAAACACGCCGCCGCATTACCATAAAATTTTGAATAGTCAGGTTTGTTTCGCCTGCTACAGTCCGCAGTTTTAAGTTTGCAGTTTTAAGTTTTTCTCTATCTTGAAGATCAAGGTCCCGTAAAAATCTAATGCCGGATCCACACAGACGGTATGCGTGTCTGAAGAGTGATTTAGCTGACTCACGAGTATTTAATATCACCTTAAGCAAACAAGGTCTCAAGCTACCCGGTACACTCTTTCCAAGACGAAATAGCGATAAAACCCTCAAAGAGCTCACCTCATTATGATCGCAACCCGATAAAACCAATGGCAAAATTAAACTAACCTTATTGAGACCGTCATTCATGCGTTACTGATAATTCACAGATGATGACTCCTCAACATTCGCTACAATAACTGCTCGATATCGACCACTGTTTGTGCCTACATTTGAGCGGACTGCGCGATAGCCAGCTGAGGAATTTTTCGCCATTTCAGCTCGAGGACGAATATTTGCCCGGTTTAGGTTGATTGAATCGACATTTAAACGTGACTGGAATTTACAGTTGAAAATCGTCCAAACGTTCAGATCCTGTAAACTATTTGCCTATTAGTTTAACAAATCATGTTAGTAAAATCATGTATTATTAGCAAACAAATATTGGCAAGCACGGCTTCTGTAAAGCAAGATTATGTTTGACAAATTTGTTATTGCAAGGGAATCGTGGGTATATTTAGCATATCAGAAAGCTACGGTCGACTTGTTATTTGGCATCTGTCGGGCGTTCGAACGTGTTCATCGTGTTCTTTAAGCATTACGTAATTGCGGAATCGACAGCTATTTTCTCAACTGGATAGGGTTTCGGTAAGCGAAACTTTCATGTTCGATTGGGAGATTTTTAATTATCATCGCGTAGCATAAATTCAGGTGAGTCTCAAGGGTGTCTTAAGTCCGTTAATTTTCAATGTTTTCATAAACACCCTTATGAAGATAATAAGTTGTGGATACCTTGTTTACACAGAGGAAGTTAAGATGATTTACAGCAAGATGGAGTCTTTAGCAGATTATCGTCACCTACAAGATAATAGTGATAAAATATTACCTTGGAGTCATGATACTTGTCTATTATTAAATGTCCAAAAATTCTATTATTTACGTACAGGTAATTCGATCCTGTCTTCGGAATACATGTTGGGATTAAATGCCATAGTAACCGTAAATGTGGTTAATAACCAGAGAATTTTTATATGATATCATACAAACTTCAGAGACTTTAGAGATGGCATTAACGTACGTCCATTTACATTATTCACTACCTCGAGCGGTATGCTATTCCAATCAGGTGCTACTCTTACAGCAAAATTTATGTGACGTTTTTTCTTCATTTTCTACGTTTTAGCATGAATGGCTGTTTACGCAATCTTGAGTCTCCGCAAATTCGGAATAGGCACCGTATCGGATTACTGTCATTATGTAAAATGAATTGTATTGACATCTAGAATTGTATGGAAACGTAGTCTCAAGACAAGAGCAGGTCAGATAGATGCGTTACCAAAGCTCGAAAAATGCTATAAGATTAAGCAAAATCTTAATCCTATAGATTAATCTAATCTAATTAATTTAATCTTAATCTAATTAGATAAAAATATTAATCTTCATTAAGATTTTTAGGTGATGTAGTAAATTGTCTGAAATTGTATTGACATAATTATTGGGACAGGTAGTCAATTCTTAAGAGTATCTGCGCTAGCCTGTTTCATTAGATATAACAGCAATGTGGTACATGGTCACAAAACCACGAGGGGTACCCCTCAAAAAACATAAACTTAAATGGCAGTCTCAGAGGGGTCATTCCAGGACACCATAAAATCATCACATGGTCATTACTCGAGGCTTACTGGCTACTCCATATGAAGTAGATAGATCTGAACTAAACCAATTTAAGTTCGCAATTCAAGGTTTTTCTATTATAAACGAAAACTGCCAACGTTTTCTTTGAAATTTGTGTTAATTTGAATGTTACAATTTTGTGAGCGGACAAAACAGTCATTTTGGATAAAGCTGTGTAACAATAATAACAACTTAAATGTAAAAATTTATAATTTTTGTCATTTATTTTCTGATTCAGCGAACTGACTATCTTACTAATCTCTCGAAAAACAGAATGTGCTCGCTACTTACCGATTAATTTTAGAGCTATAGAGAATTATATCTCGTTGTTTCTTAGTCGTCAGCCTCCTTTAAAATTTAAACCAGTGTTAAGATTTTTAATTATTTTAAATTTAGAACAAATTTCTAAAATTGCATTGGTCAATGGTGTATTATAATGTCTGGCTAGTATTAAGTATAACGAATTGGTAAAAATAGGATCGATATACTTCGTAATCAGCTACACGAAATATGTAGCAGATAAGAAACTATACATGTCTGCTTCCAAGGGAGGAAGTCAAAACAACAAATTTTTAGTTTGTAAATATGGGGTTCACTTCACTCGCTCCGTTACCAGTTAGTGCCCTGCATTATACAACCTAAATTACATTCAATTATGTTAATTATTTAAAGCAAATAAAGTCTTTCACTGCGCGATTATTATATGCTTTGTAATAATAAGTTTCATTATTTAATTTTTATCCCCATTGCCTCTTACGTTCACATCGCTCGCTCCGTTTTGAAAGGTCAGTGCACTGTATTATACAAATAATATCGCAGCCATATTTAATAAAAGGGTTAACTTTATACAAATGTATTCCCAAAGAAATAATTGACTAAAAGATCCAGAAAAAAGGATAAGTGTTCTAGTTCTAGTTTGTAATAAAAAGTATATGTCATCGATTGACGGCATACAGCGTGAAGGTTACTAACAGTGAAATAGATTCAGCGAATAAAAACTTAAAATTTTTAATTTTGTACACCTCATTAGCATGAAAAAAAGCTTGCAGGGTGGACGTAGTCGAGTATACACATTCTATCACATTAATATGACACGCTAAATGCGTGGTTCCTAAAGAACGACCCAAACTTTAACCACGCCGAACGCGTTTCGCTCTGACAGAGCTCATCAGTACCGTGACAACAATTATCATCCATAAGCACCTTAACAAGTGTTCAAAGCTCGAAAAGCGGAACTACCGAGCATCTAAATCATTATATATAATATAACATATATATATTAGAGGTTTGATTTCGTGCCGGTGAAAAACACCAATCTTTTGATGTTCGTATATATTTATATAATATATAAATATATTATATTTATATTATATATTTAGAATGTATATTTTGTATTCAAAAAAATTTAAACAAATATAAATATCTCAATCCTTAAAAAGAAATGTAATAACTCAGCGATTTATGAACCCACTAATAGATAAAATACCATGTATTTGATAAAATAAATATATATTAATATATGAAGATATTAAATATTATTTTTAATAACATTTGATATATTATCTTTATTTAAAAATAAAGACATAAAATATTTAAGAACGATCTGGTAAAATTGAGAGACAAAATTATTTCGATATTTCGCTAGTAACTACTAGCATCTTCAGAAATTAGAAACATCTTCAGAAACATCTTTAGAAATTAGGTTACTAATTTCTGAAAATACTAGTAGTTACTAGCGAAATATCAAAATAATTTTGTCTTTCAATTTAAACTGATCGTTCCTGAATATTTTAAAATATAGATCAAGATGGATATATTTCTTAAAAATTTATTGTATTATAGTTGCATATAAGGAATGCAGCTACAATAAGGAAATTATAATTTCCTTTTCATTAAAGAAATTTGAACAATTTTTGTTTTCTGACGGTTAATGTAATAAGGTTCTCAAAAATTAAACGAATTCGATGTTTGATTTGCACGTTCGTTTAAGTTGAACATTTTTAACCATCAGCAAAGTGTGTAAACGCAAATATTGTTATATTGCAGAAGAATTACTATTCGCAAACAATTATATGCCGGATTATGTAAGTAATATTTGTATAGAAGAATAGCTACTTCTATTGTATAGAAGAACAGCTTTATGAAAGAAGTTTAAATCAAATAATATACAAATTTCAAAAATAGCCTTTTAAATAAAAGATAATTATAAAACAATTATTCTTCGACCGATATGAGGTGACTTTTGCAACTCCACGACTATTCTTTGAAGCTCGTATTTGTCATTGTCTCCCTTAATCGCAAAGAAATCGTTTAATTTCATCATTCAAAAAATTATTCTTGGACACATAAAATATATAAAAATTTAAAAGCATCTGACCATCAAATTAAAACGCCCAAAATTTATACGCTCAAATTTAAAAGCGTATGACTATCCTACGTCTTTGTCGCTTTGACCACATCCACATATCTTGCCCAACTCTCCTGGCCTACCATCCGCATCCAACTCCGCCTTCTTGTTAAAAAACGATTTATTAATACGTGGCAAATGCGTGCTGGCGCATGCTTACATGACAACAACTCCGCCTTCTTGTTAAAAAACGATTTATTAATACGTGGCAAATGCGTGCTGGCGCATGCTTACATGACAGAGAGGTGGGGCGAGTGTCATTTAAGAAAGTAAGGTTGATGAAGGATAGGGAGCCGACAGCGATGATATGAACAGTTACGAGAAGGCAGAGTTGGATGCGGATGTGAATGGTGGGCCAGGAGAGTTGGGCAAAATATGTGGATGTGTGGTCGAAGCGACGGAGATGAAAGAGCACTCGAACGGCGGTGTTGATTATTCGTTGTAGAGGTAGGATGATGGATTTTGGAGAATTGGCGAAAAGGCTAAGGCATTAATCGATTTTAGGGAAAAGAAGCGATGAAAGAGACATACAAGAACGGAAGTCGATAAGGGGGTGAATACGGCGGATGTCACGGAGAATTAAGTTAGATGAGCGGACCTTGTCACGGACGAAGGGTTTAAGGGAAAGGTGATCATCGAAATGGAAGCCTAAGAAAGTGAGATCGTGGGCTATGGGGATGATCGATGAGGCAAAATATACAGTGGGAGGAGATATGTTTGGTTTACGGGGGAGGATCTACATTATTTTGGACTTTTCGGGGTTTAGAACGAGATGGAGATTGAAGAGACGTTCGTAGATAGAAGAAAGACAGTTGGAGGCAGAAATGCCGATATCGTGTATGCGATGGCGGATGCATGAGCATATATGAGGATGTCATCGGCGTATTACATGACGTTAAAGGAGTAATGTTTATTAAACGCAGAGAGATCGCCAAGTAGAAAAGATAAAAGCGGGGGTCCTAGGACTGAACGTTGTGGGACCCCGCAGGAAATTGGGATGGGAGGGGAGGATGATAAATTAGAACAGACGCGAAAGGAACGGTCAGATAGATATTAGGCAAGCTATGCTACGGAGGAGGAAGAAAATCCGTAATAATAACAAAGGCGAGGAAGGAGGATGGAGTATTCGACGATGTCGAAGGCGGATGAAAGGTCGAGGGAGATGAGAACACTATATATAGCCTTGTAACGAGAAATGAGTAGGTAGTTGCAAACTTTCAAGCACGCGTTTTTTGTGGAGTGATTAGAGAGGAAAGCGGATTGGAAAGGAGGGTACAGATTAGATGAAGATAGATAAACGTTGATCTGTATTAAGATAAGGCATTCTAAGAGCTTGGAAAGAGTAGTAAGGAGTGAAATGGAGCGATAGCTAGAAGGAAGTGAGGGGTCGAGCGATTGTTTCTTAAGGAGCGGACGAACAGTGATGGATTTCCAGTGTAATGGAAAGATACGACTGCGCATGGACGAGTTAAACAAGGTAGTGAGGAAAGAGGATATCGATGAGCATATAGATTTTAATATGTGAGTAGGCAGGGGATCGGCAGGTGAGGTTTTGTTGGGCAAATACATGAGGACAGATGATACTTCGACAAGTGAGATAGGGAGAATGTGAAAGAGTTCCGGGAGGACGAGGCGAAGCGAGTAGCAGTGAGATGGAATGGAGACAGGATATTGAGAGAGCAACGTGGATAATTTGGTCTGAAGAAATAACGAATAATCATGGGGATTGATGTTGCAATAAGAAGAGGAGCGAGAAAGGATTAAGTTAAAAGTATGCCAGATAGACTTGGAGTTTAATGAAGTGTTGATTTTATGCTGCCATAATGAGTTGCATTTGATACGTAGTAGGTAGAGATGAGACCGACGAAGAGCAAGATAGGAATCACGGAGAGACGGAGTGAGCAAGCGGATATCACGTCTGACAGAGCGGTGATAGACTCGAAAAGCATGACGGAGTCGACGTTTTGAGAGTAGGCATTGGATATCAATCCATAGGGTACAGTGCAAGCGACAGTGAGGGTGAGACTTGAAGGGCAAGAGAAGATCGAGAGTGGATGTGAGTTCAGAGTCGAAAGGAAAGGCAAGATCGTGAGGAGAGGATGATGTTATTGTGTGAGAAGATCGATACGATATAATTAAGGCGGAGCGGAGAAGGGTATGCTAAGTTTTCTCCAAGGGCGACAAAGGATGGTAGGTGTGTGAAGCGGAGAGTGGTTGGAAGTGAGATCAAGGGTGGCGAGATAGTGATCGGATAGACCAGGATCGGAGATAGACAGTGAGGTGTAGGCAGTAATCCGATCGGGGACAGCCAAGATGTCGAGTGCGCCCGCCAATGATATGTGTGGGGGCAATTGAGATGAGTTTGTAATTGTAGTTGGATAGAATGTTGATGAACCGGATTGAATTAGTGGAAGAGTGGCGGTCAAGGCGGATGTTGAAGTCGCCTAGAACGAGTAAAGGGATTGAGGACAAAAAACAATTGAAAGGAGGTCAGCGAGTTCGCTAAAAAATAAGGATGTAGGAGCTGATGAACCAGGACGGTATACAATGGCGAGATCTAAAGTGATCGGGCTAGAAGAACGACAAGTGAGCAATTTAAAAGAGCAAGGACTGAAAGGTGGAGTGATTTTGCGAAGAGACGCGGGATAACGTTCGAATGCGACGATGCCGCCATATTAGAGAATTTAGAATGGGATAAGCTGAGAGGGCGGGTTGATTCGACTAGTCAGCAACCGGCAGAGAGCAGACGGCGAATGGAGAGGTCGTCGGATTCTGAGTGCCAGGATTCGGTGAGGAAGAAGATATCGATAGATTGCTTGATGAATAAGTTGAGTATAAGATCTGATTTATTGAGAATATATCTAGTGTTGAGGAGGCCGAGTCGGAAACCGTGTGTGGTGGTGTAAGGGTTTACCGGAGAATACACATAGGGGATATAGAGCGCCATCGAATTTAGGGGCGTGTGTGGACAACTTGAAAATTTCCGTCTATGTTTCCCATGGAGAGAGATGTTTCGCCGTTTTCTTCGCGACTGCGTTTTCGATTAGGGCAGAAGAGAGTTGAGCGATTTCGGAAGGGGTGCAATTGGGGAAATTTGAAAGGTGGAAGATAAGATGAGTTTTAATCGTTGAGAGAGGACAGAGGACGCGTGGTAGTGATGCTTGAAAACAATTTTCAGGAGAGGGGGCTTAAAAGGATTAGATTGAGAATATTTGTTTCGGCGGATGAATGCGACAGGAGAGATGTCCTTAAAAAATGATGGTTTATCCGCAAGAACTAGAGACGAGAGGATGAATCTGAAGGCGGAAACATCTTGGTCGAGACGTGCTTGTGGAGATAAGGAGGTGGAAGGAGTGATATTAGTGACGATGACGCAACAATCGTAAGAAGGAAAGCGTTTTCGTAAAGGGAGGATCAGTGCCGTGAGTGGGTGAGATCACGATAGGAGAGCTGGCGGTTGAGGATTTGGAGGGAGTTGGTTTAACGACGGGAGGCATATAGGATAATGATAATAAAGAGGGTAGCAAGCGATGTGAGGAAAGGTTATGCGTGGAAAAATCGTGGAGGTTGGTGGAGGTGATTTTGATTGATGGATGTAGGTTATTGAGAAACGAGACACTTTTCGTTACTTTACACATTTCGTGACGTCTCGTTACTTTTCGTCTCATCGCTGTCGGCTCCCCATCGTTCATTAACCTTTATTTATTAGATGACACTCACCCCATCTCTCTAAAGCTGCTTTCACGTCATTCCCTCTTACTCTACGTTCCCAATTACTCCAACAAATAAGGTATCTGATCCTTCCTCGTAGCTGCCCCCCTCGCCTGGAATCAGCTCCCTCTCAACGTCCGCTGCGCTTCCTCATTTATCACATTCAAATACATCATCTGTTCCCACATTTTCGACAACTGATTTAGATTTTTTGTTGTTGTGGTCATGTACGTGCGCCGCCACGCACTCGCCACGTAAAAATAAATCCTTTTTATCAAAGACAGTTGCGTTATTAGCTAATTAATAATCAAATTTTAACAAACATTTAAGATCTTGTAACTATTAAATTTACTTTTTATTTAACCTAAACATGTGTACACATTTCTAAAAAGTTTCAATTCACTTAGTTTTTAAGTGGCGATGCCTGGAAATGTTCTTCTTGAAATACGCAAATAATTCGTAATGTTAAGCACTTGCTTCTTATACCTTAATGTCGAAGATGTTCGTCAGATTGATTATTTACTATCTAAATATATTTTAATTATATTAATATATTTTAATTCGTTAATATTAGAATATTAAGTTCGTTGGTAATATCAAATTAGATTTTGTGAAATTATAAAATTCGTAATTTTTTAGTTTCACGATTATATAATCATTTGATATAATATAATAAAATATTTTTTAGTATATTTTTATAAATATTTAATTAATTTTGTATTCGTTATTTTACGATAAGAGCCAACGTTTCCACGGTTCCGGCATTTAAACTTCCATCCACATTGAACTGCATTAGCATAAATGTTTGCCCATCCTTGGAGAAAGTCGCATACCTAAATATTAATAATATCAAAAATCAAACAAATTATAATAAATAAATAAAGATTTCCTAAATAAAATTTACACATCCGTTAGATATAACCAATTAAGTTGAGGCTAAATCATAACCAACAGAATCTTCAACAATTTATTGTAACTTCATCTAACACCATTAAGGCCTCAGGTCCAGTAGGATCTAAGTAACCAGCCGCACCAGCGCGCCGCCTTACGACTGAACCATTCAGGGTATCCCACCCCAAAAAGTCTTGTCGAGGCGGACAATGGTCAGTGATCGCGAGATGGGGAGCTTGAGAAACCTTAGTCTTTACTCTGGGGACGTCCTTAAGAGAAAAAGACTAATCCCGATATAGCCCAAATACCCCAAAGGCGCACTTGGATTTTCCTATTCAATGACAGATGCCGGGCATGTTTCAGAGCCCAACTATCTCTCTTCTGGATACGTTTTAGTCTATCCAGGTCTGCTTTGGCCGACCAGTTCACCGTAATGGTGAACCTCAGATATGTTAATCGACTCGTGAAGGTGGGGAGTGATTGAGACTGTTAAATGGAGGAGAGAGCAGAGAGTACTAATCTCTTAAGTTTTTCTTCGTGGGCAGAGGCGCCATGAAAGACGACCACCTGCGATTTTTCGGAGTTCAAAATAAGGTTGGAAGAGAATAGCTGGTCTTTTAATATAGAAAAAAAACATCTGATGTCCGAGACTACAAGCAAATTATGTCTATCATATTTCATTAAAAAACTGATGTAATAAATAATGTAAAACTTCCGATAAAGGCTTCGAACTAAAAATAAAAGTGTTGCACTTTATGTTCTATTATTGTGGTTTGAACAAAAATAAATAGCCATTAATTAAAATTCGACTTAAACGGCGACTAGCTAACCGTTTGTTGTAAATAAACGTGCTTAAGATTTATACTTGGATATAAAGCAAAATTTAAGGCAGCTAATTGACACCGTCATTGCATTTGACTTTTAATTGACTACTTTAATTTGGACTTGATTACTCATCCTAATGATTTTTTGATTAGGCTTCATTACTCATATTAAATATACGTCAGCCGATAAGCGATTGCTTGTTGGGCTGGAAACCAAATATAAAAAAACATAAATTAAAAGGTAACAATCAGGTGTTAGTTGCAGCAAATTTGAACTGCAATATGCTGGTGATATCGATGTAGCTGTCGGCGGTGTTTGTGTAAACTTAGCTTATTGGAATCATGGAGGCAAAATATGTGATTGAGAGGGTAGGTCGAAGACATGAGGGCTTTCCCCAACAGCATCATATCAGCTATGATCAGGCTTTTATGAATCGATGGAATTCCAAGGGTCATTAGTTTAAGATCAAATGAAAGACCTTTGACAGCAGGAACGAGCTTTGTTGCAAATCTAAGCACTGAATAATAGGTTGTTAAATTTATTGCAACAGTGGAAAGGCAGCAGGAGTTGCGTAAAGAATATGATACTCTATATGCGTGTGATAAAGTATTCGGAAGCCACGAAAATCTAAGATCTCGAAGGAGCGTTTAAGGATGCCGAAATTACGATGATAAGAGAAAGCGCCTTTAGCAGCATGTTGACTCATGTCGAGAGTTTAATTAGAGACTATCCCCAAATCATTAAATATAAATCAAAATTTAAGGCAGCTAATTGACACCGCCATTGCTTTTTGATTTTATCTTCGTTGCTTTTGACTTTTAATTGACTACTTTAATTTTGACTTGATTACTCATCCTAATGATTTTTTGATTAGGCTTCATTACTCATATTAACTGTATATAACATACTAAACATACTATAACATACTATAACATACTCATATTTCTTGCTTCGTGCCACATGTTCGACAATTCGTTAATTTAGAATAAACCCTTAATTTTATTTTCCTTGCGAATTGGTCATTTTCCGTATCTACAATATAAATTCACTAAACTGTATTTTCGAATAACCAAATTTTTAAGTAAAATCAGATGACATGTGGTAAATACTACGTAGATTAACAATTAAGGACGAGTAAAGTGAAAACCCATGATGAATCAATCATGGAATCATAAGTAAATTCAACACAAGTTATTAAATTCAGGACTGATTTATCATTTTAACGATAAATTTGTCTTGCTCATTTAAGGCAAGTTTCAGAAATATCCAGTATTAAATATTATATAGTTTGCATTATGTTTGAGAGATACAAAGTATAAAATTATAAAATTACTAAATTGTGAATATTAATACAGAATCAATACTGCATTTATATAACATTTATTTAAATGTGTTTATATATATGTTTATATATAAATAAAAAAGATAAACATATAAAGGATATTTATCCTTTATATAAATAATATATTGTTTAACATTTTGGAGCTGGATCAGCAAACAAAAGTTTATTTTTGTTTCGCTAGATGTTACTAGCATCATCAGAAAGAAACGTAGATATTCTTCATTTTTCGTTTATTAAGTGAACAAATTGTACGTTCCTTCTTGTAATGCTAGCAGCAGTTAGCGAAATATGAAAATAAAATTTTTCTTGTTGATCATGTTAAAAAATTACTAATAAAAAACGGATCAATATTGTAAATAGTTGATAATGATCCATTATTGATAAAGAATTATTAGAGCTGGATTAAAATAAAAAGGAAAATTTAACTTGATATTTCGCTAACCTATGAAATTACAAGGTAATTTTCTGCTAAAGACGTTAACGAAATATCAAAAATAAAATTTTCAGATGAATATTAGTTATTTTGTATTATATGTTTTCAACTTATAAGTTTGTCGAGTGGCATATATTATATGAAATAAAAATTAAAATTAAATTACTGAAATCAAATTACTTTTGTGTCGGCATTTTATGAACAAATCGTTGTGTCTCTTTAGAGCTTCCTGAAGACTACTATATAAAAATTAAAATTAAATTACTGAAATCAAATTACTTTTGTGTCGGCATTTTATGAACAAATCGTTGTGTCTCTTTAGAGCTTCCTGAAGACTACTATATAATTATATATTAAAAACCTTATTTATATTTGAAAAAAATATTAGAATAGTTGAATATTTTTAAAATATAAAAAATATTGAATTCATTATTAAATAAGTTTTAAGTAAGTCCATCTCCAATAATTCTGGATGAATATTGGTTATTTTGTATTATATGTTTTCAACTTATACGTTTGTCGAGTGTCAGATACAGATCCAATGCAAGGATGCACAAGGTGTTCCGTACTGAAGTAGCATATCACAGCTCTGACAGTCATAATTCAAAATTTATAAAATTATGAAAGTCTCATTTATCACATAATTATCAACAAAAATTTTGAATTAATAATATTCAAAAAGCAGGAGTCGTACATGAAGTAACTAACCTAATGGAAGTCTAACTCTAAAATGGTTAAACGAATCCGCAATGTATTTTTTATTAAGGTAAATGTATATTAATATTATTTTTTTAAATGATCGAAAATTTACTATTAGATTTTGTTTAACGAGAGATGGTTTCCTTGTAAGGGCTAAAAGTATATCAAAAATTATAATTTAAAACTTTAATAAATTTTTGTATATTTAATAATTTTAAAATATTAGAAATATTGAATTCATTATTAAATAAGTTTTAAAATTGAAACAAACAATGAAATATAATACAATATAACACAACCAATATTTTATTAAAACTTTTATTTAATTAATTATATTCAAAAAGCAAAAATGGTACATAAGGTAACTAAATTGAAGTCTAACCCTAAAATGGTCAAACTCATCTGCAATGTCCTTTTTTTAATTAAGGTATAAGGAACAATTAAGGTATAAGGAACAATTACTGATCAGTTATTTTTATACTTGTAAATATTAATATCCAGTATATGTGTGGTCAACATGATGTAACCTAATGGAAGTCTTACCCTAAAATGGTTAAACTCATCTGCAATGTCCTTTTTTTAATTAAGGTATAAGGAACAATTACTGATCAGTTATTTTTATACTTGTAAATATTAATATCCAGTATATGTGTGGTCAACATGATGTAACCTAATGGAAGTCTAACCTTAAAATGATTAAACTCATATGCAATGTCCTTTTTTTAATTAAGGTATAAGGAACAATTACTGATCAGTTATTTTTATACTTGTAAATATTAATATCCAGTATATGTGTGGTCAACATGATGTAACCTAATGGAAGTCTAACCCTAAAATGGTTAAACTCATATGCAATGTCCTTTTTTTAATTAAGGTATAAGGAACAATTACTGATCAGTTATTTTTATACTTGTAAATATTAATATCCAGTATATGTGTGGTCAACATGATGTAACCTAATGGAAGTCTAACCCTAAAATGGTTAAACTCATATGCAATGTCCTTTTTTTAATTAAGGTATAAGGAACAATTACTGATCAGTTATTTTTATACTTGTAAATATTAATATCCAGTATATGTGTGGTCAACATGATGTAACCTAATGGAAGTCTAACCCTAAAATGGTTAAACTCATATGCAATGTCCTTTTTTTAATTAAGGTATAAGGAACAATTACTGATCAGTTATTTTTATACTTGTAAATATTAATATCCAGTATATGTGTGGTCAACGTGATGTAACCTAATGGAAGTCTTACCCTAAAATGGTTAAACTCATCTGCAACGTCCTTTTTTATTAAGGTATAAGGAACAATTACTGATCAGTTATTTTTATACTTGTAAATATTAATATCCAGTATATGTGTGGTTAACATGATGTAACCTAATGGAAGTCTTACCCTAAAATGGTTAAACTCATCTGCAATGTCCTTTTTTATTAAGGTATAAGGAACAATTACTGATCAGTTATTTTTATACTTGTAAATATTAATATCCAGTATATTAATAGTGGATACTAAATTAAGGAATTCTGGCAAATGCTTAAATCACATCAAACGATAAAAGTTTTGGGATGTAGATTTTTCTTAATTGTGTGGAATGAACAAAACTATCGACATAAGGCGAATGTCTTAAAATATAAACGTTTAGTTCGCATGAATGAAAAATGCAATATCCAGAGGAGTCACTAGAACAATAGAACATTCCATATTGAAACCATCAATTGTATATGTCATTAAGATAAATGTGTATCAATTATAAATTTTTTAAATGATCGAAATTTTAACGAGATGGTTTCCTTGTAAGGGTTAAAAATATTGGATTTATTATTAAATAAGTTTTAAAATTGAAACAAACAATGCAATATAATACAATATAAAACAACCGATATTTTTATAAAAAATTTTGCAAATTGCATAATTTGTTAAACAAAAATCTGAATTTAATAATAGTTGTGTAGTATATAACTTTATTTGTTGTTCAGGTAAGACCGCATTTAAAATACTGCGTATAAGCAAGTTTCCGGATTACTAAGAAAAAAGTAAACGACCTCGACACAGTTATGAGACGTGGATCTCGTATGTGCATTGATCTCAAAGGATACTTGTATAATATGTATTTAATGATACTAGATTCAATTCCTGTGAGGATTAGGCTTGTCTTATCTGAC
Source organism: Pomphorhynchus laevis (assembly GCA_012934845.2). NCBI lineage: Eukaryota > Metazoa > Acanthocephala > Palaeacanthocephala > Echinorhynchida > Pomphorhynchidae > Pomphorhynchus > Pomphorhynchus laevis. The sequence continues at coordinate 117,283 of WNNJ02001507.1, read as the reverse complement.
ATTTTATCCATTTGGACGATGATTCATGAATTGATATGATAACCTTCTAGATGTGTGCGTCTTCGACAGTCAGGCTTGCGTGAGCACAATTGGACTCTGTATAAACGTTCACATGGTCGGTTAGCTAGATCGTTCTGGTTATCTCAGATCGTTGATGATCTGAGATAAAATAACCTCTACAACGGGGATAAAATAACCTATACAAGATCGTGAAGGTTATCATTTCTCGGCCGTACGGCTGAGGTCAAAGTGCAGTAGTATCTCATAGAATTTTAAATATTTGCCAGAGGAAATTGCTGTTCTATTAGAATATAATATGTTCAAATGAAAAGTTCATTATTTGATAATGGATTCGATCAACAGATTGCGTTTATCGCGATGTCAATGGAAATGAGTTAACATAATTATTTTTTATTTTATGATTATCTTTATTTATTTTGTTTTCTTCTTCTCTTTCTTCTGATCTGCCTAAAAGGCCAAGGCTAAGACATGTTGTGAGTAATAATAAATATTAGCTCGGTTTTTATAAAAAAAATGTATTTTATAAGTATTTATTTGTTTGGTTTTTATACAATTAATTCATTTAGTTTTTGAAACATATTTTTTAAAAAGGAAGTAAGAGAAGTTTTTCTTTTAATACATTTATTCTTAATTTTTATATTATTTGATATACCAAAATATATTAATAAAATATATTATTTTGTATTATAAAATAATTTTAAATAAATTATAATTTATATTATTAATACAAATGGACCTGTAAGCAAACAGCTAGCACGTATTTGCCACGTTAAATAAATTATTAAAGTATTATTTCATTTAATATTGCAAAATGTAGTTATGTGACAATACAGCGAGGAACTGCAAAAGTCATCAACATTAACGACCACATATAACCAGTTAAAATTCCAAAGATATTTATTACCATTTTATATTACAAAGATATTTATTACGCAAATAAAAATAGCATAAATAATAAATCAAGTTTGTACCTTGGGTGTTTTCCTCCACCTCTACCACGACCAATGCCAAATACTCTCATATGTTTGCCGATTATTTCTCGAAGCTTAACACGGTATATATATAGGTAATAGCCTATTTACGTTAATAAATGTTAAATAGAAAATTTGTGCATTATTACTGCAGACGAACAAAATTAATAAGGAACAAACAACACTGGTGATTGCCGATTCACCTTTCTTATTATCCAACAGTTGAATTTGCTTTCGCAGCATAGTAAAAACCGAGGATTCCATACAATGACATGCTTAATTAGCAGGATATTACAAACTTAGTATCACGTAGTTAACAGTTAATGTATCACGACGATTCAATGCGTAATTACAACTGCCGAAAGTGAGAACAAATATTTAAATTTTATTTTGACAGATTCTTTCGAAATATCATTTTTTGCATAAGATAAATCAAAATAGAAATACAGCTATCATAGTCAATACTTATTTGTATTTATCCGACACTTCCGTATATGATACGGACTCGCGGCTGCTACTTGCAAAGAGCGTATCGTATTAGATATTTCACATCATTGTAAGCAGTAGGAAGTATACCCCATTAATTGTATCGTAAATGTTCAATTCACTTAGGATAATTCTGTAATTTTATTCTTAAGATCACAAAATGACCTAAATTCAATATTTCATTATTGGAAACGAATAAGGTTCGATTGATCGGTTCTATTGATAATTTAAATATAATTTTGAACATTTCCATTGTAACATTTAATCCGTAATTTATACCCTACATTCACGGAGACCAAAACAGCGATCTAAGCTAGTAATGTTTTTATTCTACTGTATTATTACAATGTAGACCACGTTAGGAGTTTTTTGGGAAATATGCCTTCGGAAATACTTAAATTCTGTACTTTAAATTATCGAAATATATTGTAAAATAAAAATCGATGCTAAAGTAGTAGATCAATTACACATTTAAGTGTAGTTGAAGCATGCATCGGAGCAAAAGTAAATAAGTGTTTCCTCCAAAATCAGCCCCATTTTTACAAAAAGTCTTAATATTCTAACTGAATTATAATTCAAAATCAAAACAACAAAATAAGTGAAGTCATATGTAAAAGTAAATTTACAATAAAAATTGAAGGTCTTGTGTGTTCAGTGTTCCCACTCTTTCCTAAAAATGTTTATCTTCTTTATGCAGTGTATTTAATGCTGCATAAATCAAGTATCGATAATTTGATATTTTTATTTTATAAAAACAAAAATTAAATTACAATAAAAATAAAAGAAATCAGGGCTTCAAAAATTTATAAGATAAGATAAAAATAGTGTACACTTTGACTCAAGACCAAACTCTTTAACATTGTCGAGATATATACAAAATATTTTATAATTTTTTTAAAGCTAATCTCTTATATTTGCCTAATAATTTAATATCTCAAACAAGATAGGTTCGAGAGAGGTTCGAGAGAGGCATGAGGTTCTGGTACCCCTCATGCACATGACTTGTTTCTTGCCGTCTGCTAGACATCCTCTGCATTCAGCAGTGGGAGGTATCTGGCACTGATGAGTCATAGTGATAACGAAACGGTATCAAATACTGTTATCGTCATTCTTCCGCCTCTGAATTAAAAGATTTTAACATAATTCACGCGGAATGGTATCACTCACGTTTGAGATATTCATATAAGAAGTTAGCCGATATAAAAGATACCTGCGCTGGCATTTACCAGTGCTTTTGCTAATGATCCTTTTTGGTGAAGCCGTAGTGCTGGTTTAGCACTCTATGACGGTATTAGACGTGTTCTGGTAACTCATGCACATGACTTGTTTCTTGCCGTCTGATAGTCCTTCTCTGCATCCAGCAGTGGTAGGAATCTGGCACTGATGAGTCATAGTGATTACGGAACTGTATCAAATACTGTTATCGTCGTTCTTCCGCATATAACTTAAAAGATTAACTAATAATTTAAGTTTGACAAAATAATAAAAAATAATAATTTTTTACCACTCTACTGACTTTTTCAACATTAAATTGTGACAGTCTCTAATTAGCTGAAGTATGATTAGCTGAAGTATAATTAGCTGAAGTCTTTTACTAAAGTATGCAGCTAATAACATATAAAGCACAACAATAATCAGTCGTTAAGTTCACAGTCTTCTAATTTCAATAATAAGCATTTCTATAATTAGCATAAATACATCGTCTTCCTTTTTTAATCGTTATGTAAATATAAATTATTTAAAATATTATACAATTATTTATTATTTTTAATTATTTATTAATTATTGATTATTTATCTTTATTTGAAAGTTGGCTCAGTTATCTGAGCTGATTCTACTGTTTTTAGTGAAAACATCAAACCGACAAGGCCCAAAATTGACGATAAAACTTTACAAACCTCGTTGTTTTTAATGCACATGTCTGAGGCTTCATTATACATTCTATACATAGTATTAGGAGTGAATAGTTCTTTGAATAATAGGTACATCATTGCACCTAAAATATGGTAATTAAAATATTAAAAATACAGTGTGTAATTGAAGTAATAATATAATTTCATCATTGTTATACAATTATATTTAATTTGTTGAAGATAGGAAGGTTGGGAGCATTTATTGAACTAAATAAAACATTTTTTTATCACATAGGAGCTTCTTCAGGGTACAAAATTAGTAAAATTCATAATAAAATAATAATGAATTCTTTTACTAAAGTATGCAGCTAATAACATATAAAGCACAACAATAATCAGTCGTTAAGTTCACAGTCTTCTAATTTCATCTATAACTGTTCAAAGGAATCAAATGCATCTAGCATTCTTCAACGCCACGTCCTCTGGTTGAACCACTCAGGGTCTTTCACACACCTAAGAGTCAATTCGAGGCGGACAATGGTAGTTAATCCAGAGATGGCGAGATTAAGAAACCTTAGTCTTTGCCCAAGGGGACGTCCTCTAGAAAAGAAGGCTAATTCCGAGATTCACAATGCACTTCAAAGGCGTATATGATCACTCCCTCTTAATGATAGAAGTTGGGCCCGTTTCAGTGCCAGTCTAGCTCTCTTCAGGACACTTTTGGATATATTCAAATCAGCACCGGCCAACAATTAACCGTAATGGTAAACCCCAGGTATCTTACTCGATGTGTAAAGACTGGGAGTGGGTAATTATTAAAAATGGAAGAGAGATGAGAGTGCTAGTCTCTTTAACTTTTTATTTGTCGCCGGGATCCGTATAGCTCTTTTCAGAACACTTTTAAATATATTTAAGTCAGATCCGGACAAAATAAAATGCAACACTGAAAAATATGAAGAGAGGTGAGAGTGCTAGTCTCTTTAACTTTTTATTTGTCGCCGGGATCCGTCTAGCTCTTTTCAGGACACTTTTGAATATATTTAAGTTGGATCTGGACAAAATAAAATGCAACACACTAAAAAATACAGCACACCACATAAAAGTAACAGCAGTTAGATAAAAAAATTGTGTAGGTAAAAATCATGTGTAGGTAAAAAATCAACAAATGATAATATCTTAAATATAAAACAAGGTAAACTACATAACTATCAATACATGAGGTATTGTTTATCCTCTTTTATAAAAATTATTAAAATTCACATTTAAATTAGTGCAATTACAAATCATAATGCAGGAACTTCAAGAGTCCATTTTATTCCCTTCAAAGTCATTGTTGCACAGACTCCGCAAGAACAATGCCTCTTTTACAATACGAAACTTCTTTGTGAGCTAGCTGACACATGTTGACTCAATGTGGATATTCAAAAAGAGTTATACATTAAGTGAATGCTCAAGCTATAAATTTACCTTTTGGACTAAGTACACGCAATGACGGTATATACTTTCAATCGCATTTTTCAGGAAACTAGCGAAACACTTAAATAAAGAGGAAAGTTCTATAGGCTGTGTATGTAACTGGAAAAAAATTTTGAACATTTTACAAAGGCACACCGTGTATATCCGGTATCTTTAAACGAAAATTTAAAAGGAATATTTGCATGCTCAATGTATTCTACCCTTTAGATGATAATTTTGTTAAATTAAAAATTCAAAAATTTCAAAATATCTCTTAAATCTGTCACAAATTTAAAATTGCATGGTTAAAAATATAGAGCTTTAAACATCCAGCATAAAGAAGCATAATAGAAATTAATGTTGACTTAAAATTATATGTTCTAAATAATATTGTATAAAAAGTAATCAGATATAAATTTACTTAAAAAATACGAGAATTAAGGTGTAAAATTGATTTTTTAATTAGAAAAATGCAGATAAATCTATAAAATTGTGAAAAAGATAAAACTTGAAATTAAATAATAAAATTATTAAATTTATTAAATTATTAAATTATTAATCATTAAATTTTATGAAATTAAATAATGCAATGTAAACGTATTTGTAAACATAAATTAGCAATTAATTAGCCCTTATAGAACAAAAGCAGTGGTTTACCCGTAAATCCGATAGCAAGCATAATAACACCACCATGGAATGCCGTATTGGCACTTGCTTTAACTGCAAAAGTTAATAGTGCGATATCAAAAAGCGGAATAAAATTGAAGGCGACCTTTCTGCAGTGGTTGAGCTAACTGCTTCGGGCTCTCAGTTTCATCAGTACGTTCTGCTATTTCACTTAGAGTTCGATAAAACAAAGGCTGTTGACGGCTAAATCTTGTGAATCTTATAATCGAATTGAGTGAACGGACACTTTTCGAGATTCGTATCAAACTCATTAAGAAAAATATCTTAAATGGTTAAAGAAGATTTAATTATCCAAATCTTAATATGAATTAACAGAACAAAAAAATAAATTAGAACATTTAGACATTTTGTAAACGTTGAAGCATTTAATAACTTTAGAATGGGGTTCAGGGAATACAAACATTTGATGATACCCTTTTTATGTAAAATTTGAATTATTAACTTAAAATAAAAGAAACTTTACGAAACAGAAAGCTAATAGGTTATTTCGATATGAATTTTGTGTCAATTTTAATGTCGAAATATTTATGTCAATATTATTTCGCGATTATACAAGCTGATACAAACTCAGTGCTGTAAAGCAGGAGCTGCCGAGGATTCATCGTGATGCAACTCGGGACCTAAATCATATGAACAAGAATACGCTTAATCTTAAGTAGTTCTTAAACCAAAGCAGCAAATAATTTCACAATACACAACATTTCATGCAATATCACGAGATATGGGTGTACACTTGACATTAAGTGTTTTAGTCTATTCGTAAACAGGACTGCACTCGTTGGATCCGAATTGCAGCGACAATTCAGCAACAACCTCTGCCTGGTGTTTAAGGATGGTCCGCACAGCAATTCGATCTGGTAAAGAGCGTAAGCCTCAGACAATTAAGCAAAGTGTCGGAAACGCCTTTATTCACAATGTCACACAGGCAACCGAAACGATCAGTGTGTACCTCATTATACTGATTAGTGTTGCCGGGTACTCATCATTTCGATGCTGAAGTGGTCGTCTAGAAGTGACATGGTGATTGAAAGTCATGAATCGAAGTCCAGTCTATGAAGCAACATCATTTAGTATAAATGCCGTATTTCGTAAGAAATCCTGGACCGTTGTCTACTCAGCACATCCGTGCACTACTATTATATATATTGTAATAGATATATATTATATCTATTATATATAATAGATATAGTGTATATATAATATACAATATACTATGTATATATAATATGAGTTCAGTCAAACAGAAAATAAGTTCACTCTTCTACTTTATCTTCAGTCTGCAATAGTCTTCTATTCCATTTACGGCATCAAATCCATAGGGACCTGAGCCCCCAACCAATCCAACACCCCGCATTCCGATTGAACCACGCGGGGTCTTTCACCCCCCCCCGAAGAGTCCAATTCATATTTAACACACTTGTATCATATTACATAGGTTTTATCGCCTACTGATACTCATGAACATACCACGCTAACCGTAAACATGCAAAATATTGTCAGCGTATTGTACAGATCAAGCACTCAGTGTTTATTCCATTTCACACAATTATTCTACAGCAGAAGAAAATGCCTCAAAGCGCATAAAGCCCTTAAATAGATCGCTAATCAAAAATGATTTTTAAAGGATTCACACGAATCACTTAAAAATGGAAACAATGAACCGCTCTGACATTCTAAACCAGATTGATCCCGATACCAAAAAGGCAACTGAGCACGCATCAGTAAGAGACGTATCTTGATGGCTGTCAATATATCCAACAAATAGATCTTATTCCATAATAAGTAATATCGTTTTTCATGATGCTTTAACCACTAGATACGGTTTTATCCTTCCCTCATCACCATTATACCGCCAATGTATGGAAGCAAATTCCATTTTACATGCGTTTGCATGCATTTTAGTTGGCTTGCCATCTATGAGATATGATGTCGTAATTGATTTTCTTGTTTATAAATTAAACGAAATAAGTCATAAAATAGCAATCTAGCCAAGATTATCTCCTCTTCATAATAAAATTTGGTTCCAAAATCGAAATACAATAACATACAGCGAAACAAAAGTTGATTTATGGTGAATCGGGCTCTTTAGAGACAGAACGGAGTGTACCTTCATTAATAGAAGCGTATTCAACGAACACGCTTCATCAAACTATGTTAATATGACAAATGATTGTACGCTCAAAAACTGTCCAGTTTAATCAAAGGGTCGTGAATCTATAGTCTCAGTTGAACAAGACAACAATTCATTCCCTACAATGAAGGAATTTCGGAAGAAAATTTTGTAATTAATTTGTTTTTCTTTTTGATGACGCAAATTTGAACTCTGCTCGCTATGTTGTCTTGTAATATTTGCGAATTTAACGCACACGCTCCATTAAACTATGTTAATAGTATCAAATCTTGCTTTGAATACTATGAATTTAAGGAAAAAATAAATACTTGGAGAGAATAAATAGCACAGAAAGAGCGTCATTTGTTCCGGCAGCCTTCTCATTGCTATGTGGATCGCGAACAGAGTTGACCGTTCTATTAAATACAATCCTGAGTAATTTAGCAAAATTCGATAGCACCTTTTATAATAACGAAATAACGAAGCATCATTGGAATTATTCTGGCAAGATTTCTTCTCATTATATTCGCGGAGCACGATCAGCTGTTCACCACCATATCACCCTATAAGGATTTCAACATTTAATAAAGAATAATAATGATTCTCTTTTAAAACATTTTAAAGTGTATTTTATATTGCAAAAAAAAGTTAAAAATTTTTTTTCACCGCCAGTTGAGCAAAAATCTCGTAAATAGATATAATCACAAACAATAAAATTAATTACAAACATGTCTCAACAAATCATCTAATAACCATTAAAGGGTCGCTGTCCATGCATTTCTTAAACTGTTTCGTAGTAGATGAACAGACTGTTTGAACTTTCAGTGTATCAAAATATATGAACGTTCGGTGTATCCAAGTAAACCGTTTACATGTTTACATGTGTTTTTTGTTCATCAGTAAAACTTTCACAGCTATTCTGCTCTCCATTTCTGTCTCACATACGACTACTCTGACCGATACTATTTTTGAGGTTTCCCTCGTATCAAAACCTAACTTCGCATCATATAATCCCATTCTTGAACCTTCTCTCACACACTCCTTGTTCAACTTAGGTAAACTTCCATTCGTCTTCATCATCCTTACAATGCAAACGGTAAAGCTGTTCATCTCGTACCTTCGCTATCATATTCCTCCCCCATCTAAATACATCTCATAATTCTTTCATCGTTTCACGTACTCCTTACTCTATCTCGCCCGTATCACTTCTCAATAATCAACATCCTTCCGTCAAAATTATCTACAGTAACAAACTCCGAACAGCCGGTTCAACATTCCACTTCTGTCACACATGCTCCAACTTATCTTCATTCTCCATCGAGCACCTCTGCCATTGCCACTTATATTTGCTCTTCTGCCTTTAGTCCTACCAGCTCTGTCCGTCCACCACATTCACGTAATCGTTTTCCTTCACGCGATCGCTGTATTATCATATCTAACTTAAAGTTCCCGAATCTGCTTCTCAGAAACTCGCCTCGATGATGTATGTGCTTTCAGGTTTATCCTAGCAACCATTATTCCTTATGATAATCCATCCCTCTTCAATAATATCGCTCCTGTATCTTCGCTCCGTTTAAACAAATCCACTAAATCCAATCATCTTAGTCCTCCACATCTAAAAATCGTTTTTCGACATAGTACACATGCTTCCTTGGTACTCTCCAAACTTTTTAAACTTGTTACTACTTTATCTACTCGTCGTATTAATTATGACCGATCCCTTATACGGCGATTCATCCTTATCAATCCATAAAATCAACGGAGATTTTTACGTCGTACACACAAGGCCAAAATTCCTATGGCGTCCCTTCTCTCCCCCTGTCTTCTTTGCTAGTCGATCTCGCTCCTGGGCATACTTTTCGTCTTAGTCTTTTCAACACTCGCTCAATTCTTCATAAAGCTGATCTGCTCCTTGATATCTTCGATCAATTACCTATCAATATTCTCTGCATTAACGAATAATGGCACCCTTACTCTGACGATCTTACTATTCGTCGTCTATGTCGCTCTGGTTGTTCTCTAGTTGAATCAGCTCGTCCAATTATCTCTCCCACATCTGCTTCTAACCATGGCGGTATTGTTGCATATCTATCTAATGCATATTAATGCATATCTATTTTTCTCCAACTTGTTTCCTCCCTTCCAAGCTGCATTTGCTCTAATCACTCTACTGAAATTGCATGTCTTAAAGTTTATAACGACTTACTCATCTCGCGCGATCAAAAATTATGTAGTGTCACAGTTTCTCTTGATCTCTCATCTGCTTTTGACATCGTTGATCACTCGATTCTTCTCCGTCGTTTTTGTCATGATTATGGCTTCTCTTTACTTATTGTAGCTTGGTTTTCTTCATCTATCAAACCGTACTTTTCGCGTATATTCTAACTCTTCTCTTTCCCATCCTTCTTCAATCCCGTCCGGTGTTCCACAATGATCCGTATTAGTCCCTTTGCTTTTCTCTCTTCTTCTCGGTGATTTGTCTTCGATTTATCATACATTTAAGTTCCACGTTATGCAATATGCTGATGACATTCTCATCTATCCTCACGTACCTGCTTATCGTATTCATGATCTTAGTGTTTCTGCTTCCAACTGTATTGCCTCAATTTTCAATCATCTTTTTTCTCTTCGTTTTTATCTGAATCCTAATAAATCCAAAATAATGTGTATCCTTCCTCGACGCTTCGGCGTAGAACCTCCCTCCGTATCATTAAATTCTACAATTATTCCTATCGTTGACAATCTCGTTTTCCTAAGCTTCCATTTCGACAACTGACTTTCACTTAAACCTTTCGTTAGAGATAAAGTACGCTCATTTACCTTGATTCTCCGCAAACTCCGTCAAATTCGTAGATCGATCGATTCCCTTCTTGCATTACTATCATATCTTCTCTTCTTTTCTCAAGACTTGATTACTGTCTTAGTCTATTTTCCAACTCACCTAAATCCACTCTTCTTCCACTACAATGCATCGTAAAAGCAGCCGTCCGAATTATCCTCCGTCTTCGTCGTTTTGATCATACATCCCACCATAGTGTTTCTCTCGATTAGCTTACCATTTATTGTCGTGTTCAAATTCGTCTTCTTCTCATTGCTTTCCCCCTTGTAACTTTTCATGCCCCTTTTTTTCTCAATCTTCCTTTTCTCGACAATTCTCGTCATGTTTACTGTTCTTTGCCTTCCGTGATTCCCTTCTTTTAAATGTTCCAAACTATTCTACCTATTTTGGCTTTCGCTCCTTCCTTTTGACTGCTGCTCTCTCGTTGTATCATCTGCCCATTCAAAATGGGCCAATCAACCTCAATGACGTGCATCTAATGCCAAATCCGGTATAATTTATACAATTTAAGAAATTTATCTGTATGCTTTTTGCTGTTCTTAGTTAGTAGACATGTAAGCGTGCAGTTGGTACGCATTTGTCAATTTAAATAAATTATTATTGTTGTTGTTTAAGCCAGAAGTTTGTTCCAGAGTTCAATAACACACTTATATAGTCGGCACGCCCGAGTATGCAGGATTCGAGGGGTTTGCAGCATCAGTGTGACCGCACAAGTTAGGCAAATCTCGAAGGCTTATCAGGTTACTAAGAGAATGGATCATATCGTGAAGTATAGGGCATACAAGCATCAAATATACACGATCACGCATATACCGAATTGTAGGAACTTTATGAACATTTAGGTGTAAGATGCACGAAATATTTTCCAAATTTCGATCGAGTTTGGTAGCACGTCTAAATATACCGTCGAGACGTATACACTCACTGATTGTCATTGGGTAACAACTAGGTGAGAAATATAGAAGAATCTAAAATATCAAATCAAATACAAGTGCAACCAAATATTGGCTATCTACATTCAGAAAAGCTTGCCCCAAAATTCCTACAGTGCGTCCAGAACTAGTAAATGTGTACGACGAGGTTATTTGTAAGAAAGATTATAACTTATCCAACCACCGAGATTCATATACATAAAAACACGATTGCTTTCGACTCTGATGAGCCAATAACGTGTATCAACTGGAAGCTTGCTTTGGGAAATATTCATGTATGCACATTTGCATATGTTAATTTCCAGCTTACACGATTGAGCTAAACTACAAACGGTATCTATGTCCCGTTGGAGTACTTAAACATCATGAGATAAATAAATGCAGATTCAGATTTTCAAGTCTCCGCGTACAACATTAATGGAGAAGATAAAAGAGCAGGTAGCTCAGTAATGCATTAGCTAAACAAAAATTGGCCAAGAATGGTACCATGTTAACCTATCGAGTGAATTTATATCCTCTTTAGTGCATGGAAACGTTGATTGAATGCTGTACTCGATGTGAGGACGAACCAATGCGTTGTAAAGAATCTTGAAACATTCTACAGGAAGGAATTTGAAACAATTTTTCAATAAATAAAGAACACGCCGTCCCTTCGAGCACAGTCTGTCCGTATTCATGCGAGTCTTGAGAGATGGCTGAACAATTGTGCCAAGGTCACGTGTGTGAGTCGCTGTACACACGATACTGGGGCCTAACATGTAACTAGCTGGTATATTACTTCGACACTCCATTCCTAATATTTAAATCCCGTTTGGCCTAAAACAGTATCTTGACGCACACCTGACGCAACTAAACGAGGTAATGACAAGCTTGATCCCACACGAACACGATAAGAACACTACCTTAAAAATGTATAAAGCCAATTAACGACTATCTGATCTACATTACAGTTTACAAGCACTTAAATAAGATTTTCATGACATATACGGTCGAATTCCAGTACTGAGTCAATAAAGACACAATCAACTGTTATTCCATTAGACACTTCATTAACCCATGATTATCTAGCACAAAGTAAATAAAACAATCACGATCTTCCAACGGTGATCTATGCTGACGTGGGTATAGTTGATTCGACTGGCGAAATAAGTTATTTACATATTTATAGATAATGCGTTTAAAAATTTTTACTAACAACATTAGTTAAGCTCACGTGTCTATAATTTTCAGGATTGTGCTGCTGCACAATCCTGAAAATTAATGGGTACTGCTGCACATCTTTAATAAATGATTTGAAGACGGAATCTACTCCCTTGGTTGTCGGTCAGTCGAGTTGTAATTCTCTTGGACCCATATCAGCTCCACCAATTCCAAAAAGCATAAGTACCGGTCAAAGTAAGGAAGTTCTTATTTCCAAATCTACTAAGAATGTTGAAAATTCCAGTCATAGTGATGGAAGCTATTCTAACTCAATATATCCCTCCTCAAGTCTTAACTCTATATATCCCTCCTCAAGTCTTGCAAATAATCCAATGAATATAGATTTAACTGTAGAGGGTGAGACTGTAGCCATGGATGTTCCAGTGCATTTACCTGATGTTACTAATGATGAAAATACATATTGTCAGGTTTTGAATCATGGTCATATGTCTGATAATGGGACTGTCAAAAAGAAGGAACAAGCGTCAACGGTAAGTCAACATACACTATCCGCAGTGTCAAGTGACAGTCTCGAATTGCAAATTGGTAATAATAGGAAACACACCGCTGATCGATGTAGATCTGTTATTCTGGCCAATGTAAGAGAATCTTTATTTGAGAACGCACAAGTACGTCTTAACGAGGACGTTCAGAGTGTGAGATTTATATTGACGCAGATACTTGGTTCTTGCAATGTGGATATTGTCAAACGTGTTAAACTCGTTGCATTATTTCGACAGGGTAAGCGTGATACACTTAGTAATAGGCCGCGTTTACTCAAGGCCGTATTTAGAGAGCAGTCACATGCTGAGTTAATTCTTCGGAATTCATATCGTTTAAAAGGATCCCATGTTAGTCTCTTAAAAGATCTTGACGCTCTTCAAAGGGATAAATTGTCTCAAGCTAAGAAAGAACTTGCATCTCGTGTTGCACTTGGTGAGAGCAATCTATGTGTGCAAAATTTTCAAGTAGTGAGGCGACGCATTCGAATCAGTTGGTCCCCATTAGATGTATCGCCTCTCATGAATGTGGAGGGTTTTGGCAAGGTCTTACAGCATATAAGTGCCTAGCTGATTTGGGATCTGAAGTGTGTCAGATTGCTAGAGATGATATTATTACTCGCACTGGTGTGAATAAAAGTCATAGTATATTTTATTGTAATGTTCGGAGCTTGTTACAGAAAGTCGATGAGCTAAAGTTTAGGATCGAGCCTGTTAATCCCATTATAGTTGGTATTACAGAATCTTGGCTTAATTGTGATGTATCCGATGCTGAGGTATCCATCCCAGGCTATTCTTTGTTCCGTAGTGATCGGATAGGGGGTAGGGGTGGTGGCGTAGCTCTCTTTATGAGAGACGAAGTTAAGGTGCGCGTTTTGAGTAAGTCGTCTATTGATAGAGTTGAGAGTTTGTGGTGTCAGGTGAAGTTTGATAACAGCTCACCCATCATACTGGGTCTTGTGTATCGTGCTCCTAAGGCAATATCTAAGAAACTCATTGAAGAGATAGAGTTGTATACGCGAGGAGATTGTGATACTGTGATAATTGGGGATCTGAATATGCCAGATGTTGAATGGACTTCGAATACGGTTCTTCCTACTTGTGATAGTGAATCTTGTGACCTTATGGAGTGTTTTGCTTATTGTGGTCTTGCTCAGTTTGTTGATGTACATACTCGCTTTTCAAGTTGTAGTTCTTCCCTGCTTGATCTTTGCCTATCGACAAACAGTCAATTAATCAGTAGTATCCAATATGATTCTCCTGTTGGTTTGTCTGATCACTGTGTAGTTAAAGTTTTGCTTAATATACAAATGAGGGTGTTTCATCATGCTCGGTACAAACGTCAGATTAATATTTTTCGGGCGAACTATGATGTTATTACATCAAAGCTGCATAGAGTAAGTTGGCCTGATCCGGCTGTTGTCGGAGTTGACGAGGCCTGGGATCATTTTCGCGTGACGCTTTATTCTCTAATGGTAAAATTCTCACCTTTGAAGTCTAAGACTAGTCGGAAAGCGCTCGTTGGTTTGATACTGAGCTGGCTACTGCGATGAAGGCTCGTGACTTCAGTTTCAAATGCTTTAAGGGTGGGTTTTGTGAATATGGTGTTTATAAGCAGGCGAGAAATTTCTTCAATTCTTTAAAGCGACATAAGCGCTATTTATTTGAAAATGGTCTTGCTCATAGTTGTAGACATGATCCCAAAGCACTCTTTCTATATGTGAATAGTAGTAGGAACGCTAATAAAACAATTGGCCAATATTTTGATAGCGTTATTGAAGACGACCTTGCTGAGATGTTCTCAAGACATTTGTACTTGGACAAAGAGACTACAAACGAGTATTCTGAACCTATCCAGAACAGTGAGACGATAAGAGGTGCTAGTGTTTCATATCCTAGTTTAGACATAGCTAATTTGATAACTCCTGAGAAAGTTTTAGCTGAACTGCATCGTCTTAAAGAGACAAACTCCAAAGGTGCTGATTTGTTACCTTCGATATATCTTCGTCGAATAGCAGACTCAATATATACACCACTTTGTAACATATTTCGACAATCTATTATTGATACGAATCTTCCAAAAGAGTGGAAACAATCGATCATTCACCCCATCTTCAAAAAGGGTGATAGATCTTCAGTAGACAATTATAGACCAGTAAGTATTACTTGCTTATGTTGTAGAATGTTAGAGCGAATTATACATGGTTATATGGTCAAGTTTTATAGTGAGAATAATGTAATAGCTTCTGAGCAACATGGTTTCCGTAAGGGTTATTCGACAGTTACTAATCTACTCGCTGCCCATCTTGATTGGTCAGCTAATAAAGCCGTATCAATTGCTACTGACATCATATTCTTCGATTTATCTAAGGCATTTGACAGAGTAGACCATAGACTCCTCCTAAATAAACTAGAGAAAAGTGGCATTCCATTTTTGCTTGTTAGATGGATTGAATCGTTTTTAAGCAATCGTAGTTATTGTGTGCATGTAGATAATTTTTACTCTTCTTCGCGGCCATGTAATATAGGGGTGCCTCAAGGTTCAGTATTGGGTCCATTGTTATTTAGTGTCTACATCAACGATATCCCGGAATTTATTGATTCTCGGATGCTTTTATATGCAGACGATTTGAAAATCTGGCGGGCAATTCGTTCACCCAATGATATAGTTAAACTGCAACGGGATATCGATGAAGTCGAAAATTGGGCTCTGCTCAATAGGTTGGTTGTAAAAATATCAAAATGCAAACATTTACGTGTTCGTGGCGGAAATGCTCAATCTTTAGTTAATTATAGATTTCAAAGCAGTGATATAGAATGAGTGAACAAATATAAGGACTTGGGAGTGTGGATAAACAGTGATTTGAGTACCGTCACACATACTGAACATGCTTGTTCAAATGCGTTGGGGATAATCGGTCAACTTCGACGCACTTTCATTTCACTCAATCAATTTGCCCTACGTCCGCTAATCTTTGCTCATGTGTTGAGATGTCTTCTATATGCTGCGCCGTGTGTGTATCCCCAAAATTCAAAAGAACATATTAGTTCAGAGAGGGTACTTCATAGAGCTACCAAGCTAGCACCGCAACTGAAATTTTTGTCGTACCCTGATCGATTAAAAGCACTTAGACTTGAGACTGTCACGTGGACCCGCCGGTACATCGATATGAGTATGGTCTGGCAAATTCTGAATGATTTGGATCATCCACTTCGAGATTGCCTTCATTTGCGCTCATCCAATATCCTCCGAGGCCATGGTTTAACCCTGCGACGTGAAAGGATAAGAAAATCACGAGCTGTCCAATTTGATCGGCGAGTTGTATCTCTGTGGAATAGGCTTGGAGAGTCAACAGTGTGCAGTAGCAATATCAACGAATTCAAAAAGAAATTACGGATGGAGGATGCCATGGGGAAAGCTGCTTTTCCGTATTTGTGATACTTTTATTATATTTTCTTTTTTTCTGCAGTGAACCAGCCAATTAAGCCAGGCTTTTATGTGCTGTTGAAACATTAATAATAATAATAACACGGATCTTAAAGCTTGAAGAGTTAGGTGTGTTTGTCATCAGGACCAGGAGATGAATATATCGATAATCGAGCCAGCTCTGTATAGACAGAAGATTACGAAACTACAAAACGCCTAAACAGGAACGTGCTTATATTGTCACTGTTTGTTAGTGGAGTTCTTTACACCGAACATAAACGAATCCGCGAATGCTTCAGAAATATCTGCTTACAAATCAACAAGATGTTCATCACACTTTAAAGACGATATAAGAGGTCTTGCACACTTACTTATGCGAATATATGACGAAAATACCTGTGGGGTTGAATTAATCGAATTAACTATTTTAATAGTTAATTATTAACTAGTTAATAGTTCGTAGATTATGCGTTTACGAAATTTAACTCTGATGCACTGATTACGACAGGCACTGTATGCCGATCGAAATTACGGATCTAAACGATATTGTCTGTATAATGCATTACGATGTTTTATTAGTGTCTTCAATTCATCGTCAAATCATGCTAGTTTAGTTCGTTTAGACGGCAATATTTGTTAAACGATGCCACATGCGCTTTAATGATTTGTCGCCTATTCGACTACCTTGTATATTAACACTAAATAAAGTATTAGTATTAATACTAAAGTAAGCTTCGCAAGTTAGAATAACCAACTTTGAATAAGAGGTCACACTTATTTTTCACGTCATCTGATTGACTGATTTCTTAAAATCAACTAGCATTCCTAATTATCTCGATTCACGGTAAGAAAGATGGGCCGGGATCCACAAAACAAAAGGTATGTGATGTCAGACCTGAAAATCCCGTATGCAAAGGTTTATTTCTCCATAGGCTAAACGCTCTCTCATTTTCTTTTTGACCTTCACAAGACGTTGCCTTTTATTGCGCGATAGATTCTTGCGACCTTTAACATTATGCCAGGTGAATGTAAAATCGAAGCTTCTTCAGATGATGTGAGAATCATCTTTAATAATCTGACCTTTGCACCTTCACGACTACCTAGACGGAAAAGCTTCATGACTTTTTGCACCTTTAACAGACGCGGTCTATCCGTCTCCCCCAGGACATTACTCGATTTATCCCAAAGCAAATTTGTTCCCACTATAATCCGTCAAGGGGAGATTCACAAAAATCGTGCCCTCCTGGATGGTATTATTGATAGCGGATACGACATGTACTAGGTGACTTCAACGACAGAACTGGTCGTTGGATTAATGCAGCACTCCGCAGAGCCAGGAACGGTTATCTTATTCATAAACACCGTCACCCACTTTTCATTGCATATCAACGAATTCACTCCTCGACTTATTACTGCTCCATGATAAGTAGTTGCTAAAACCCTTCTGTACGGAGCAGTCGCGAAAACATCTGTCCACAATCGATTCAAAATTCCCTCGTCTCGATCCACGAAAAAGCGCTTGCGCGTAGAATCTGCGATCATTTGATTAGAAGAAATTTAATCCCACCTGGTTTCCATGGGTTTGTCAAAGGTCGCTCGGTTCATTCAGTAGTTGGTGAAGTGTATCGGTTTTGTCAGGAGAACAGTCATCAGCTAGCTGTGGCTGTTTTCCTTGATTTTCCGCTGCATTTGACCGCATCTCCATTCCATTTCTTATCTCTTCTCTCAGGTCCCTCGGGTTGCCTGCGATAATCGTTAACAGGGTGGAGATACTGTTGTATACCAAGCGATTTTATTATGAAGACGACCTTGATGCGCGTCAGTTCTACCCTATTACGAGTGTGCCTCAAGGTTCACCACTTTCTTCAATCTTATATCTTGCTGCCTCAATTATTCTATTTAAAATATTTAAACGCGAACAACGTCTTGTGATGTACGCTGATGACACCACTGCCCTGTTCTCTGGACACAGGTGTAAAGACGTAGTCTCTGACATCAGCCGTTTCTTTTCAAGATTAAAAGATCAGCTACCCCAATCCAATCTTATTTTAAACTCCGCAAAATCGCAGGTGGTAGTATTTCATGGCTCCCCTGCGACGAAGAAAAAACTTAAGAGACTAGCACTCCATGTACTCTCCTCCATATTTGCCTCTGAACCACTCCCTACCTTCACAAGTCGAGTAAAATACCTGAAGTTCACCGTTTCGGTGAACTGGTCAGCGAAAGCCGACCTGGATAGACTCAAACGTATCCTGAAGAGAGCTAGGTGGGCTTTGAAACGGACCAAGCATCTGTCATTGAAAGGGAAAACCCAGGTGCGCCTTTGGGGCACCTAAGCTATCTCAGGATTAGTCTTCTTTTTAAGAGGACGTCCCCCAGAGCAAAGACTAAGGTTCCTGAAGCTCCTCGTCTCTCCTTTACCCCGTTTACCCAGCATAGTCCGCACCGACTGGATTCTTCGGGGGTGGGGTGGGGTGAAAGACCCCGGGTGGTTCAGTCGGAAGGCGGCGTGTTGGATCGGTTGGGGGAGGACTCAGATCCCCATGGATTTGAGGCCTGAATAATGGTGTGAAGACTAAGAGGATCCAGAAGAATAATTAAGATTTCATTGTCAGTCTTATCTTAAACTGTTGACCCTTGTTATCTGTTATTTTTTATTATTAATAAAATCTTTATAGTAAGTTGAGTATTAACAGGCTGTGCATATTACAGATAATGGTATCATTATCTTCAATAAATTCTTGATATAACCACTATAAGTGGTTATATAAGTGGTTAACCACTATATATTAACCACTATTCAGTTAACCACTGATCTCCAATAACATTAACATTAATCTGAGGAACTGCATTTTGACCATGACCAAATAGTATGATATTTCTAGTATACGTTTCGGGGATGGATTGCACACTTTTATCAACGTAATTAACAATTCCCATTCCTAATTAACAAGTTTTCTGCTCAATTTCTAAACGATTTTGTGACTGGAATTTAATATGTAGCTTGCCTATCATTCGAGCACAGCAGAATCCACAGAAGAATAACTTTGTCGACAAATAATTTACTATATCTTCTGAACAGGCAATCGTTGTTCAAATATCACAGTCAGGTGTGTCGCAGCCAACTTGTTGAGATAAAAACGGTTTTTTAACATTGTCGGATTTTTCCATAATTGACTGTAATTAGACCAATAACTGTTGTGGAACTATTAACCTTGCAGTGCTTCGATAACGATACAGTGCTTCGATAATTCTTGCAGTGTTTCGATCATCTTCTTGGAATATAAATTTTGTATTTTATCTCTCAAAAGTTTTTTGTTTTGTGTTTCAAAACTTTTTTAGATCTATTATCGCTGTTTAACATAATATTATTATTCTTACAAGGCTTAGCCATAAGGCTATTTTGCCTGATCACAGTTAAAAAAATAATAAAACTAAAAAATAAGAAATGAAGAAAAAGAAGTCAACAAGCAAAAAAAATAAAAATCAATGCAAATATGTCCATGACTCGTTTCTCGTCTTGATGATCCATGTCTTTAATAATTTTTTGAACAAATGCAGACTCCGGGCGGAAGCAATTTCCTCAGGCAGAGAATTACAAATATTAAGTACCCTGCGCGACAGTCTTTAGCATTTTGGATACCTACAATGTCTTGTTTTATAGACAGTTTTGCTGTGACCTCTCAAAATCGATGAACGTAATGTGATCGAACCACTCGGATAACCGTCCAACCGGTGTACAAGTGCATACATTCCTATTAAGTCAAGAAACAAAAATCGTGATGACATCGGTTGAATTCTTAGCAAATCTAATTGAGATGCGTAATCCACTCTCGCATTCGAGCATAAACGAGAACCACGCCTTAGGACTGACTCAATATCTGTCCTTTCTTGTTTGGTGACCGGGAAAGAAGCCTGAATTGCATACTCTAAATGCGGACGAACCAACGTGTTAAACAAATTTCTAAAGACATTCGTGGTAATCTTAAGGAATGAGTTCTTTTCGATATATAGAGTACGAGTAGCGCTTTTTATTGCTCTTTCACTATTAAGTTTAGTTTTTAATGATGCCTGTACGATAATTCCTAAATCCCTATGATGTGATACTTCAGTGAGAAGAACATCTCCGATATGATATGTAAAATTACTGGAGTTTTACCCATCCTCATAAGTATACACTTATCAACGTTAAGATGTAATCCAGTAGAGCGGCACCAATCATGAATTTGATCCAAGTCTGCCTGTAAAGAATTACAGTCATCAATATCTCGTATAGCAGTCCAAATTTTAAGATCATCAGCGAATGCCAAGTGATAGTTCTCAATACGTAAGAGTAAATCGTTAAGGAACGTGATGAATAATAGAGGACCTAATGCAGAACCCTGAGGGACACCTGTCGACATACTTCTTTCTGCAGATAAAGACTCACCAACTCTTACCTTAAACGTACGCAATGAAAGAAAATTTTCAATCCAAGAGCAGATTACACGAGGGACGCCGTAGCGAATTAAGAGTGACACAAGACCTTTATGTGGAACACGATCAAAGGCTTTCGAAAAATCTAGAAATACGACGTCGAGACAAAGTCCTGAGCTTAGTACTTCCATCCAACTCTCTCTCGCGGTAAGCAAGTTAGATAGATATGAACGGCCTTGTCTGAATCCGTGTTGAGAATCAGTAATAATGCTGTTAAAGTTTAGATGCTCGAGTAGCCTTTTGGCAATAACTCGTTCTAGTAATTTAGAGAGAACACTGGTCAAACTGATAGGGCGAAAATCTTAATAAGAAGACGCTGGCTGTTTTTTAAGATTGGCACAACAATAGAAGACTTCCATATTGCAGTAATCCACGAATTTATTAGGCTAAATGAAAATATATGAGGTAAAACACTACTTACGGCAGGTCCAACCGCATTAATTAGGAAAGGTGAAATATCATCTGGACCAGGAGAGCCAAATCGGTTAAGCCTAGTGATTAGGTGCAATACTTCAGATGCGCTGATTGGCTTAAAGAGATTCTGAGTAATATTGTGAATGGGATACCATTTTAAAGAGTAAATATCCGAAACAATAGACGACGGAGAATGGAAGCTGTCCGCTAGGCATTCAGCAATTTCAGACTCAGTAGAATAAACATATTCACCTGAAATAATGAATGCTATATTAGAGGGAAGTAACCTTGAACCTTTCACATATGACCAAAAACGCTTTGGTTGATTCCCGATGCAATTTGCAATACCATCTTCAAATGCTATTCGCTTATGTATTTTCAATTTATTGCAGAGGTTGCGCACGTACCGATACCTATCTAAGTTTTCAGGATGGGTTTGAGTAGTAGCCCACAGGACATTGCGCAGTTTCAACACTGCACGAAGTTCATGATCAAACCACTGAGGGCGAGTGGACTTAATGAAAGTTCTCCGTTTCGGAGCGAACTTATCTGACAAATTTAAGAAAACGTCATAAAGAATGGTCAGCAGATCTGAAACAGTAGTAGCCCTATAACTACGATACAAAATGTTATAGAAATTAGCTAAGAGATGTTGGGTATCCACCCGCGTCCAATTTCGTTTTGGATAACCCAATTTTGACCTACAAACGATCTTGGACACTAATTTAACGGAGAGAACACAGTGATCACTGTTACCAAGAGGAGGATAATACGCAATACTGTCGATATTTCCAGTACATCTTGTAAACACAAGATCTAGAGTAGCACCGTTGACATGAGTTGGTTGTCTACAATGTTGCACTAAAAGTAGGTCAGCAAGAAATAAATCACAAAATTGTTTTGATACGCCTGAGCAGGGTTGATACCCATTCATATTCCAATCTACATTCGGAAGGTTGAAGTCACCTTAAAGGACAAATCGTTGGGATGAACAAAAATTAGATAAATAATCCTTAAGCCGATCTGTTATCAAAGTGAAAGATGGAGATCTATAAACAACACAAACATTTAATTTTAACAATTGATGATTAACAGTAAAAGACAGACACTCATATGACCACTCGGAATCACAAAAAGATATGATATATTTGATATTGAGAGATCGTGTCGAACGAAATCTACAACTCCTCCACCTCGCATACCAGGAAAGCGATCCGCTCTTATTAACTTATAACCTACAACATTAAACAGATTATCAGAGATGCCACTATGTAACCAAGATTCTGAAATACAGAATATATCATAATGATTATCAGCAATATGGTCGAGCAAGAAAGGAAATTGAGATTGAAGACTTCTAACGTTTGAGTAACCAATATGAAGCGGAGTCTCTGATGACGTAAACGTTTTGCTAGTTTTATCATATACCTCAGAAAAATCAATTAAATCATCAAAATTGGAATCAGAATAAAACCCATACTCTAGTTTGGGAGAAGCAGGGTCCAACGTACTGATGGTCGCCACCGAACTACTTGAAAATTTCTTATGCATAGATTCGTCTCTTCTTTACTTATTCTACCCTTTAGCTCCTCGCGAGCATTCCTCAATTTAAAACGCTCATCAAAATTAATGTCTCTCAGCATTCTTATAGTATAATCTTTTAAGAGGCAACTTTTATGAAGCAACAATTTAGAGTGGTCAGCAGAACTTAAGACGACCTTCAATAAGCGGGGTTTCTCTGTAGTACGCTTCCCAAATTGAATCAAACTTAGAACTTGTAGTTTCATAGCTACATTCTTATCATCTTTCTTAAGAAGTCTTGTAAATACTGCACGCACGCGAGAAACGTCTTCATCAACTTTTACTTGGGAATTGATCATACACTACTCTTCAATTCTACTCAAAATAGCAATCATACTTCCATCGTAATTCTGAATCCTTACTTTTCTTATATTGGATGCTCTGCCTGACGAATTGCCCTTGTCATCAACACTTTCATCGCATGAAGTTACAGGCTTTCTCAGTTCATAATTAAAATCCCCACTATTTGAAGATTCAGTTCGTCTATGTTTGTAAATCTCAGTCTCTATTCTTTTGTCGGTTAAAAAATTGTCAGGAGTTTCGTTGGATTCACGTGAACTCTCATGTACCCGTACTGAACTTGCCGTGGCAATATTCTGTATCAACCTCTCTTCAAATGCCGAATCGGTATGTCGCAATATAGTGACGTTTTTCCTTGAACAAGATGTATTCTGTGACGATAAATAAGTCATCGGTAAATTACCAGACACTATGCGACACCCATCATCAGCATCATCGGTAGTGAGTGCATCCAATTTACGACCAGTCACCGCTTCTGAATTTCCAGAGGTCATTGCGGTCTTTGTGTCATTGTTCGTTGATGTGAGTTTCGACGACGAAGAACACTTACTGAACATCTCAGCACAACAGAAACCACAGAAGAATTTTTTATCAGTGAATGTATCTTTTTTACTTGATAAAACACTGACCGTCGTCCATACATCACAATATTCGTTAACGCACTCTATCTGGAGACTTAAATGCCCTGATTTCTTTGTTGATTTTTTTACCATTTCCTCGTTGATTGTCCAATATTGTAATTATTGTATGACCTCTCTTTGATTTCTCCTTGTAAGTAGTTGGTAATCCAATGTAGTTAATTAATCCAATTTTCCGTTGTTGTATGTTATATTATTGTATTTATATTGTAAGTAGTTGTTAGTTAGCAGTGTATTTACTTTAGATTATATAGAATGTGTTTATTAGAAACCAAATTTTTTTAAGGTCCATATAAGATTATAAGATTTTAAGGTCTAATATAAGATTATAATATTATAATATAATATAATATTATATAATATTAATAATAAAATATAATAATATAATATAATATAATATATAATATTATATTATATATAATATATAATATAATATAATATTATATATAATATATACATATATAATATAATATAATATTATATATAATACATACATATATAATATATTCTATATATTATATGTAATATAGATCTATGTAGTTAATTTTTAAATCTGTAATTTAGATCTATGTAGTTAATTTTCAATTGAAACAAATAATGAGTTTCCACCTACATATTAAAAAAGGGACCTTTAGTGGTAGCTACCGAATTGATGGTTGTCAGATTGTAAAAGTTTTGCAAATGTCGGACCTGGGTGCGATTGTAACTAGTGACGTATGCTCTCGCTCTCATGTCAATCATGTTGTAAGCAAGTGTGTTCGCCTCTTCGATCTAGAACGTAGGGTGTTCGGTTATCTTGATTCTGTGGGATTGCGTACCCCTTACCAATGCGTAATCCTCCCATACATGCTGTATGGGTCCGTCGTTGCTCACCCTCAGTTCCAGCTTGAGCTGGACTCTTACGAACGCATTCTCCATCGGTGCACACATTTGGTGCGGTCAATACGTTCGTTACCTTACGAGGAACGCCAGCGCTGTCTTGACGTTCCCCCAATGAAAATTTCACTAAAATTTAATGATCTGATGTTCGTGTGGAGGTGCTTGGCCATCCCCAGACCACTGTTGTAAGGACACGTTTGAGCTAAGAACCAACGATCGCCTACGTGGTCACAACTATATGCTGAAGAGAAGACGAGCCTGCAATAAACGAATATCAACAATCCATGATAGAATTGTACCTATCTGGAATGGTCTACCTGCTGTGACGATAAATGGTAACCTGAGGAGTTTGAAACGACGGTTGCGAAATTACCTAAGGATGCGTTGTCGTCATGCCTGAATTGCGCATTATTTCGTTTATTTATTTAATTTTTGAATTTTTAATTTTTCTTCTGTTTTCCTTGTTGTGAACCAACATGTTCGAGCTGTTCAACCTCTCTTTGTTGTCGAAAATATAATAATAAAATAAGCAATAACATGATCGATGGTAAAATGCAACTATTTACAAAACAAATCAAAGCGCTTTCAGCACAATTGCAATGGCTGAAACTATTGTCCTTCATTTGTCTTAGAAACAAAATATAGAAATATATAAGAGAGCTCGTCATTTGTTCAAGCTTTACCAACTATCAGTAAATGCTAGTACATCAATATGTATCTTTGGTATGCTCTCCATAAAATATTTAGCTATTGTATGTTTTGATAGTGCCAGTAAAATAGAATGCTGAGTACAAGTAGTCAACGTGTTTTCTTTGGGCATAGAAAAGTTCAATATGAGAGAAAGCATTAGAAGTTCGCTTAATCACGAGAAACGCGTACTTATAATCGAAGGAACCAGAAGGGTGGTTGTCACATGTACTCGGTACGCCTGAGAAGCTTTCAATTTTAAATATTCCATAAAACAAAGGTTAACTAGAGTTCTAGAGCAACCACGTACATGTAATGTCGGTAAACTTGAACGTAATTAAATTATTAAATTTAATTTCTTCACTGTGCTACGAAGGAGTTGCGTAGCTTTGTGACCGAGTATTTGCTTGATTCCGCGTCTCGAACCAGAGACTGATATAGTACTTTCTCAGCTGAAACTATTTATTTAAAATAAATTCTTAAGTATTTGCTTGATCCCAATTCTCGAACCAGATACTGATATAGTACTTTCTCAGCTGAAACTATTTATTTAACGAAATCTGAAGGAAGATCTCATCTTAAAAACGAAGACCGAGTAAGAGGACATATAGACAATAGCAAGTACCCTCTACATCCACTTTTTCTACATTTACTTTTTCTGATTGTGACGCAACTTGTAATGAGCCTTGCTACTCGCTTTGTTGTCCACTGATAATAATAATTCATATTAAAATACGATTTTTTAAGAAAATTAAAAAAATACTAATTAATTATTTAAAAATTTCGTATTTTAGTTAAACCTAAGCATTAATCCTATCACGGATAGCAATAAAAATTGGAACAAATATTTACTTTTATGAATATTACTTCTAGCAGCAACGTCATTTAAGCTATTATTGAACCCTGACAAATAAAACTCTTAGTGATATCGTTAGAAGTGATAGGAATCAATTTTGTACATTACAAATTATATATTCAAAATAAAAAATCACAAGCAGGCAAAACAACTTATCAGCTAATGCAGAAGCTGAGAAGGAGCTCCTACGTTACGAAGGAGTTGCGTATCCTTGTGACCGAGTATTTGCTTGATCCCGATTCTCGAACCAGAGACTGATATATTACTTTCTCAGCTGAAACTATTTATTTAAAATACAATTCATATTAAAATACGATTTTTTAAATTAAAAACTTTCCAATTTATTATTTAAAAATTACAAAACAGCTAACGCCTTGTATATAATAATAAAATGCATACAAAAATGTAATCATTTTGTCGAAAGATTTAATATTTTAGCGAAATGTGTAATTTAATCTATTGAACGCTATTTTCTAAAATATAAACCGCTTATGCATTGATTACAAAACGTCTGTGTAATATCATTTACAATCCAACATTGAAGGAATCTTTGTTGATAGCTTAAAGATAAGAAAAACGGTTTATATATCATGAATAGTTTCTCCACCAGCTAGCACACGTAAGAGGCTATGATTTTCCATCACGCGAGTTAGTAATATTACAGCTGAATAAATAGCTGCACAGAAAGAAGTTTGGTTGTTGTTGCGATTATATACTTTACTCCTAATAAGGTATTACTGAACTGAGAATAAATATTTATGAACATTTTAATATTATGGTAACATATAAATTTCATTTTTATTAATTAATAATCTTTATACACACTTAATATTTTACAATATTAAAATATTAAACGAAGCCACGTGCTTCTAAACGTGGCTTCGTTTGAAGGATTTCTTGGCACGAATTTTTATTATTATAGATACGTCGACTAGGTAAGCACATTGCTTGTGAAGTCGGAAACAAAAATTAACATCGAGAACAAAGAGAAAGCAAAACATAAAGTTATTTTAATTAACTTTATTAATGACAAATTTCAATTATTTGCTAATTAATAAATCATACCATTATTATTACTTATCATTTTATCGGTAGCTTTAGAAAGTGGTGGATCTACTAAATTTTAAACCACTCCTTGAATTGTATCGCAAAATAGTGCTTTCTATTTTTATTTTTTAACTTAATAAGAATGAAAAATCTGTTTAAGTGTGATTTTAAATACATAATTAATATCAATTATAGTAAATTTTTTAATTATAAAATTTAATTTCTTCTATAAATCAAACTATTAAACTCAAACAGCCTGCTAAACTCAAACGTCTTCGTGGCACGCATTGGCAATAAATAATCTCCCGGTCCGCATTACATATTTTTATTTTACGAAATGGAAGGTGATATTGTATATTATATATTTTTTCTTCAAAGGGTAGCAGAAAATACTT
The DNA here is from genome assembly GCA_012934845.2 of Pomphorhynchus laevis. Taxonomy (NCBI): domain Eukaryota; kingdom Metazoa; phylum Acanthocephala; class Palaeacanthocephala; order Echinorhynchida; family Pomphorhynchidae; genus Pomphorhynchus; species Pomphorhynchus laevis. Next base: position 89,529 of record WNNJ02001507.1, on the reverse strand, counting down.
TGCGGGCGCAAGTTTGACACCTTTGACATAGAGGATAAAGCAAAAGACTAAGTTATAGTTTTAATGACTTTATCTTCTTTGCAATAAATAATCTCCCGGTCCGCATTACATATTTTTATTTTACGAAATGGAAGGTGATATTGTATATTATATATTTTTTCTTCAAAGGGTAGCAGAAAATACTTTGCGGGCGCAAGTTTGACACCTTTGACATAGAGGATAAAGCAAAAGACTAAGTTATAGTTTTAATGACTTTATCTTCTTGCTCATTTTATTGAATTATACAAAATGCGAAGTTATATTTTTCACTAAATATCGTTTTATATTTCGTTTTAAGGATGGCATCAACGATGCATTAGAGTTAATAGTTAAGATATTTTAAATGTCCAAACTGTAAACGTCAGAAATTATTATGAACAAAAGGCATATGTTTGAAAAATTATAATATCCATTCATAAATTTTTTTGCTAATAAAAATGTCAAATTATTGAACATAAATCCTATAATATAGATAATGAGAGAAATTCATTTATGTTATCAATATTTTTAAGTACTGCCTTTTATAAAAAATAACAGTACTTAAAGCCACGGCTTTTAAAAAATAGTTCTGAATACAGAGGTAATGTGCTCATTAAGATAGTTTATCTATCGAGTATATCCAGAATGTCTACATATTGTACATTCAATCGATTTTGGCATACTCCTAACCACTATTTATGGACTGATCAAATACCTGCTCTTAAATTCATCGAGGATACACCACCTAGCAAGCAAAATATGTGGTTTTCCTTTTGAACCTTCGGAAGTAATACTCTATAACATATTCGAGAAGGAAGCAGTGTATCTACTAAATTTTAAACCACTCCTTGATTTTTCTCACAAAATATTGCTTTCTATCACAACCTAAGACACATTAGAAGACTGGATGTACCATTCGTTCGAACAGGAAAGTTAATAAGTGTTTTTCTTTGCTATTCGATTTTTTAAAATCACTGTTGTGACGTCAACTCTTCAAGAAATTTTCGTTACATTTATATAAGAAATACATTTATATATTTTAATTTATTTTCTTATAAATTACATTTATATAAGGTAATAATTATTTAAATTCAATTTTCACGAATTGATTAATAATTAAGATTAAGATTAAAATTAATATTTAACAAAATATTAATAAAAATTTATTAAAGCAAAAAATTATGGACGGATAATAAATAATATAATTTGTATTAGAATAAGATAATAATCAAATTTTATCAGAAGAAATATGCCATTAGCATGTATTTGTCCACATTTATATGTTGAGTCGAGGAATAGAGGCTAAACCTGATATCATAGCAGTTCTTTTTAATGATCTCTAATCCTTATTCTTGTACATCGTATGCTATTTATCATTCAATTTTATAAAAATTGATTTTTATTTTAAATTTTAATTAAGTTCTATTACATGCCAAAGCCAAAAGGCTATTGAGGCAGAATCCAAAAAAGTAAATAAAAAGCAAATATTCGATCAATGGAGCTAAATAGGATAGTTAAGCAGAGGTGCTGAAGGGCAGCATTGTTCACGTATCCATTTGCAGCATAATGATTTAAACGTGCTCAAACTGGGAGCAGCAACGATTTCCTCGGAAAGCGAATTCCACATGTTAATTCACATCCTCGACAGTCTGAATATTTTCGGTAATCTGCCAAATTGAGATTTATACAAAACTCTACTATGTCCCCGCAACCTAGCTACCCGACTGAAAATTAAATCAGTTGAAAAACCCCCTGGACCATTCGTATGTGCCATAGACAAAGCATTTTTCAAGCTATGAACCTCTCACGTACCGACAACATCCCAATACGGCTCAGACGTACATGATAATCACTACCACCTAAGCTAACACAGATCCTCGATCCCCGCCTAAGAATATTCTTCAGGTCTAATAGTTCTCGCTTGGTGACAGAAAAACAAGCATGGATGCAGTATTCCAAGTATGGCCCGACGAGGGAGGTACATAACCTCTTGAGCATTTTATAGCTTAACCTGAGGAATGCGCTTTTAATACAATATAATGCCCGAGTAGCTTTACCTAGAGTGAAGGCGGTGTTCAACTTTGTTTTCAAGGATCGATTGACAATAATAACTAAATCTTTATGTTGAGACACTTTGTCTAAGACAATGCCTCCAATATATTACCTAAGAGTTTTAGACGGGTTACCTAATTGTCTAAGGACATTTTGCAAAATTTAACCGTAATCCAGTAGATTCGCACTAATTGGTCAGAGAGCTCATATCATTTTGTAACGATACTCGATCAGCAGGACTTATAATGATCTACCAGATCTTTAGATTGTCTGCAAAAGCTAGATGAGAGCATGATAAGCAGAGTAGCAAATCATTCATAAAGATAGTATAGAGAGAGGTGGACCAAGAACTTATCTTTGAGGCGCTCCAAAATTAACATTCACCTAGGCAGAAAGCATACCTCCCACACAAACTCTGAAAGATCTATTCGATAGAAATTGCCTGACCAACTCACAAATATATGAATGGAGTCCATAGTGATACAGTAAGGAGACTATGCCGTCATGTGGCACCCTATCAAAGGCTTTCGAAAAGTCAAGGAACACTATGAACCTGGAACTTAGCACTCAAATCATGTCCATTTTTCACGCGCAGTTAGTAGATTAGTTAGGCATAAACGTCCAATCCTGAAACCATGTTGAGAATCAACTAATATATGATTACAGTTCAGCTGATCCCTGATTCTACTAGCTATTTGTGATGAACTATAGAAGGTTTATTGAATATATCTAGAAAACAAAACAAAATGTTATACAATCACGACATTCACCCCCGCCAAATATAATCGTTCAAGTACGTGGTGTCATTTCTTTACCGCTGCGGTATTAGTGAACTGTGTGATAATTCGTTCATATCATGTTCTGGTTCTGGCACATAGGAGGAATCTTCTTCGTTATCGAGTTATTGTTCATTTTCTGATCAGACTGAATATCTTGAATGTAATCATCACTTGTAGTATCATTCGATTGATTGGACAAACCATTATAAGCATTTCTCGATGTAGTCAGTTCCGCGCTCCCGGAACAAAGCTCTCCCGATTATCAGGATATCTTACAACAGCATAGTTCGGATTAACGACTACTAGCTTTGCTGGTTCCACTAGAGGCTCGAATTTAGATTTTCGAGATTTAACATAGTGTGGCAAACGCCTAATTCCAGGATTGCATAGCATCTCGTGTTATTCGAGATAGTTATTGAGCTGCATGTTCGCGTAAGCGCATCAGCAGGGACGTATAAGCTTCCAGGACGATAAAAGATATCGAAATTTAAAACGCCAATTTGACTTTCCAGCGCTCAATCTTGTCATTTTTGATTTTATTCTGGTTTCTGGGATGGAAAATAAAGCTCACTGATCTCTGATCGGTAATATATTTAAGTGTCTACCAATGAGAAAATGTCGCCAGTTGAGTAGTGATTCAAATATTGCCTGGGGCTCTTCCTCCACGGAAGAATATTTCCGCTCGTATTTCGACAATTATCGTGAAGAGAATGCTATAGGTCTTCGATCGCCGTTAAGTGTAGCTGCTATACTGACATCGAAAGCGTCTGTTTCAACTGTCAATGATTTAGCATCATATATGTGATACAAAGGCGCCTTTGCTATATCCCTTTTGAGATCCTCGAGAGATTGAAAGGATTCAGGACTGAGAAGAAAGCTCGTAATTCCACTCAAGAAATCGATCTTTTCTGAATAATTAGGGATCCAGGAGGAATAATATGCGAATATACCCATTATGCGTTTGAGTGACTTCATATCATCAGGTGCGGGAATTTGGAGTCATACGGATAGCCTTTCGGGTCCGGCTTCAGGTTACCATGTGTGACCAAATATCCCAACAGTTTTACTTCAGTAAGCCTAAACTCGCATTTTTGTTCATTTAATGTCAGGCCAATCTGTGAAGCAACATTCTTAAATTTCGCGAGATTCTTGTCGTGATCACTCTTTGTCCTACCCCAAATAATGATGTTATCAAGGTAAGCGTAAGCGTCCCTCAAATCCTACTTTTCTATAAGTTAATTCATCGCTCCTTGAAAACATGATACCGCGTTCTTCAGTGCGAATGGTAGTCTATTGAAATGGTATAGTCTACCATCGGCTTCAAAGCCTGTAAACATACGATCGTCTTCGTGCAACTCGATTTGATGATACGCAGATTGAAGGTCGATCGTTGAGAAGTATTTGAATTTGCTAATTTCCAACACCAAGTCTTGAAGGTTATGTAGGGGATATGCATCCAGCATTGTATATTTATTTATTGTTCAGCAATAATCGATTACTAGCCGATTTCTATGTCGATCAGTATGAACCACTAGAACCTGCGCTCGCAATGAATTAGTACTTGCTTGAATAATTCCGTCTTCTGGCTCACCGTCCACATCGGCATCAAATTCCGCTTCTTCTCGTAACTTTTCGTCTCATCGCTGTCGGCTCTCCATTGTTCATCAACTTTCCTTTCTTAGATTACACTCGCCCCACCTCGCTATCGCTGCGTTCCAGTCATACTCTCTTACTCCACGTTCCCAATTACTCCAACAACAGTCTCCGATCCTTTCTCGTCGCCGCCCCACTCGCCTGGAATCAACTCTCTCTCGACGTCTGCCTCGCTCCCTCTTTTATGATATTCACACACCTCCGTTCACACCTTCTCGACACATGATTTACATTTTTGTTTTGTTGTGGTCATGTTAGCGTGCGCTGGTACGCATTTGCCACGTTTAAATAAATCTTTTTTTCAAAGGTATCAAGTATCTAACGTTAGGGATATTTTACCGATCTCATTCGTCAATGCCTCTATTCAATCGTTTCTGCTTGATCATGTACAAATGTCTAAATAAGTATATGTAGTTGAAAAAGATTTATTTTAACGTGGCAAATGCGTACCAGCGCACGCTAACATGACCACAACAACACAAAAATGTAAATCATGTGTCGAGAAGGTGTGAACGGAGGTGTGTGAATGTCATAAATGAGGGAGCGCGGCGGACGTCGAGAGGGAGTTGATTCCAGGCGGGTGGGGCGGCGACGAGAAAGGATCGGAGACTGTTGTTGGAGTAATTGGGAACGTGGAGTAAGAGAGTATGACTGGAACGCAGCGATAGCGAGGTGGGGCGAGTGTAATCTAAGAAAGGAAGGTTGATGAACAATGGGGAGCCTACAGCGATGATACGAAAAGTTACGAGAAGAAGCGGAGTTTGATGCCGATGTGGATGGTGAGCCAGAAGAGTTGGGCAAGATATGTGGATGTGTGGTCGAAGCGACGGAGACGAAAGAACACTCGAACGGTGGAGTTGATTATTCGTTGTAGGGGAGGATAATGGATTTTGGAGAATTGGAGAAAAGGCTAAGGCAGTAATCGATTTTGGGAAAAGAAGCGATGAAAGAATAGACATACAAGAACGGAAGTCGATAAGAGGGTGGATACGGCGGATGCCACAGAGAATTAAATTACACGAGCTGACCTTGTCACGGACGAAGGGTTTAAGGGAAAGGTAATCATCGAAATGGAAGCCTAAGAAAGTGAGATTGTGTACTATGGGATGATCGATGAGGCAAAATATACAGTAAGAGGAGATATGTTTGGTTTACGGGGGAGGATCCACATTATTTTAGACTTATCGAGGTTTAGAACGAGATGGAGATTGGAAAGACGTTTGTAGATAGAAGAAAGACAGTTGAAGGCAGAAATGCCGATATTATGTTAGCGATGTGCGGGTGCATGATCATAGATGGGGATGCCATCGGCGTATTGCATGACGTTAAAGGAGAAAGGTTTGATAAACGGAGAAAGATCGCCAAGCATAAGAGAGAAAAGCAGGGAACCTAGGAATGAACCTTGTGGGATCTCGCAAAAAATAGGGATGGAAGGGGAGGATGATGAATTAGAACAGACGCGAAAGGAACGGTCGGATAGATATGAGGCAAACCATGTTACCACGGATGAAGAAAATCCGTAATCAAAACGAAGGCGAGAAAGGAGGACGGAGTGGTCGACAATGTCGAAGGCGGAGGAGAGGTCGAGGGAGATGAGAACACTATATAGAGCCTTGTCTCGAGAAAATAGTAAGTCGTTGTAAACTTTCATGCAGGCGATTTCTGTGGAGTGATTAGAGCGAAAAGCGGATTGGAAAGTTGGGTACAGATTGGATGTGTAGAGATAAGCGTTGATCTGTATTAAGATGATGCGTTCTAATAGCTTAGAAAGAGTAGGGAGTAGTGAAATGGGGCGATTGATAGAATGAAGGGAGGGGTCGATTGATTGTTTCTTTAGGAGGCGACGAACGATTGTGGATTTCCAGTGTGAAGAAAAAATACGACTGCTGATGGACGAGTTAAACAAGGTTGTGAGAAAAGGGGATATCGATGAGCATATGGATTTAAGTATGTGGATAGGCAGGGGACCGTCAGGTGAGGTTTTGCTAGGCAATGATATGGAGATAGATTAGACTTCGGTAGGCGAGACAGGGAGAATATGATAGAGTTCTGGAAGGATGAGGCTAGGCGGGGCAGAGTGGGATAGGATGGAGATCGGGGTGTGAGAGAGCAACGTGGATACTTTGGTCAGGAGAAATGATTTATAATCACGGGGATTGATGTCGCACGGCGAAGAGGAGCGAGCAAGGATTGAGTTAAAAGTACGCCATAGTGTCTTAGAGTTAAATGAAGTGAGGATTTTATGCTGCCGTCAGGAGTTGAATTTGGTACGAAGTAGGTGGAGATGAAACCGGCGATGAGCAAGATAGGTATCACGGAAAGACTGAGTGATCGGGCGGAAATCACGTATGAGAGAGCGGTGATAGACTCGAAAAACATGACGGAGTCGACGCTTAGAGAGCAGGCATTGGATGTCAAACCATGGGGCAAGGTGCAAGCGACGGTGTGGGTGAGACTTGGAGGGCAAGGGAAGATTGAGAATGGATGTGAGTTCGGGGTCGAAAAGAAAGGCGAGATCGTGAGGAGAGGAATATGTTATTGTGGGATAGGATAGGGACGATTTGAGTAAGGTAGTGCGGAGAAGGGAGATGTTAAGGTTTCTCCAAGAGTGACGTAGGATTGTATGTGTGTAAGGAGGAGTGCGGTTGTGAGTGAGATAAAGGGTGACAAGAAAGTGATCGGATAGTCCAGGATCGAAGATAGACAGTGAAGTGTAGGCAGCAAAATGATCGGGGAAAGAGATGATGTCGAGTCCCCGCCAAGGATATGTGTGGTGGCAGTGGAAATGGGTTTGTAGTTATAGTTGGATAGAATGTTGATAAACTGGATGGACTCGGTGGAAGAGGGGCGTTCGAGGCGGATGTTGAAATCGCCAAGAACGATTGAAGAGATGGAGGACAAAGAACAGTGTGACAGAATGTCAGCGTGTTCGGTGAAAAATAAGGAGGTAGGAGCAGATGAACCAGGACGAGATACAATGGCGAGATCTAGAATGATCGGGTTAAAAGAACGACAAGTGAGATGTTCAAAAGAGCAAGGACTGATAGGGGAAGTGATTTTGCGAATATATGCGGGGTGACGGGCAAATGCGACAATGCCGCCATGATTAGAGAATTTTGAAGGGGATGTGCTATCGAGGCGAGCGGATTCGACTAGTGAGCAACCGACAGAGAGCAAACAGCGGATTGAGAGGTCGTCAGGATCGGAGTGACAGGATTCGGTGAGGCAGAATAGATCGATGGATTGTTTAATGAATAGTTTAGGATGAGATCGGATTTATTGAGAATAGATCTAGTGTTGAGGAGGCCGAGTCGGAAATCGTGTGTGGTGGTGATAGGGGCTAGTAGAGAAGACACATAGAGGAGATGGAGCGCCATCGAATTTTTGGGCGGATGTGGAAAACTTGAAAATTTCCGTCGATGTTTCGGATGGAGAGAGATATTTCGCCATTGTCTTCGCGACGTCGTTTTTTGATGCGGTCAGATGAGAGTTAAGCGATTTTGGAGGGGGTGCGATCGGGGAAAATGTGTGTGGCTGAAGATGACATGAGTTTGAATCGTTGGGAGAGGACAGAAGACGCGTGAGAGCAATGCTTCGAAACAATTTTTAGGAGAGGGGCTTAGAAGGATTAGATTGAGAAGATTTATTTAGGCGGATGAATGCGACAGAAGAGATGTTGTTGAAAAAGGATGGTTAATCCGCAGGGACAAGAGACGAGAGGATGGATCTGAATGCGCAAACATCGTGGTCGAGACGTGCTTGTGTAGATAAAGAGGTGGAAGGAGTGATATTAGTGACGATGACGCAACGATCGCGAGAAGGAATGTATGCCAAAAGTAAACTGTGAGGATTATGTTCCAGTTAGCGGATGTGATCCTAATTCTTATGAACTCTTAGAAGTTTCTAATCGTCTAAACCCATTTTAGCATATTCAGGGTTGTACGCGTTATAGAAAAAATAGCTATTATTTACTCGCAATTTATCTTACTATTCAGGAGAATACTATTTGTGATGTTAAATACGGTGCTCAAATCAGTTCAAGTGACCACGCCACTCTGAATTTTTATTAACCTTGATTTCAACGTTAAATTTGCTAATTAATAAATTTGCGAGTTTCACGACACCCGATTATCTCGCTATTATAACTCTTTTCTCAAATATCTAATGACCCAATCTTTATATTCTCTGAATACAGGCAGTGTGGGATTTCTTCCGATATACTTTGCTTTCGATATTATTAGCACATAGACCTGTATGCTTAATTCGTAATATACTGAGACACCCGGTATGAGTGAATGCGTCTCTACGATCTCTTCTAGTAAAACGTGATCACGCCTTCCTGGTTTTCAGTCGGGGTATTTTGTCCATCTCATCATACACGATTATTAGAAATAGAGTCACATCGCTCAAGCGAGGTAACCGTCATACATATGCTACTAATATGTAAATCCGTTAAACGGAATTCTCGTTATGTGTTTAGTTTTAGTCGTGGTCAGAGATATTCTTCATGTGATTAGTTTATCTTAATAAATTCAGCGGGAAATTGTATCAACAATGCGAATGAAATTGCAGATTAATTTACAAATCACTATGAAGTTACTAATTTATCGGTTCCTTTCGATGTATTCATTCAGATATTATCACCTGGGTTTATAAATCACCCTATATTCTTAGTGTTGAATTATCTATTCTGTATGTATTCAATGAGCTTAGAAAATTAAGATCTTCGTCCATTTATGGTCCTGAATATATTCCATCGATCGTACTGTTAGAGGCTGTTACGGTATTGTGTTTTTCGCTTTGGCTAATCTTTAGGTGTTCTAGAGATTCATGAATTCTACCATTTGAGTGTAAAAAAGTCATCATTATACTATTTTCAAGTTTAGATCGGCTGATGGGAATTATATATCATATAAACTGACCTGTGGAGATTGCAAGATCCTGGAAAAGTTAATTTTGCGTTCCATAAATCGTACTTAGAAAACTGTACAGAGTACAGTTTTCTAAGTACGTTTTCTAAAACTGTTCAGAGTACCGTACTTAGAAAAAGCTACTCTGAACATTTATCGACCTAGTTTCCAACACGGATGGTCTATTACTAATTTAGTTAGTGCATGGTAAGCTGGTGTGATTCCTTGGATGCTGATTATGGTATTGATGTGCTGCTTTTTAATTAATCAAAGCTCTTTAAGGTTAATCATAACCTTTTAGTCAGGAAATTATTAGATGTGAGGATTAGAGATATTATTCTTCGATGGCTTAATTACATCCTTCAAGATAGGTTATTTGATGTGCAAGTTAAAACACTTTGTTTCGTTAGCGACCAATGTCGAGTGAAGTGATAAAGGTTTAGTCATTAGTCATATTATGTTAATATATATGTCAAGACATCTGCCCCGTCAATTGCTCATTTGCGATGTATGCAGATTATATCAAAATTAAGAAGGACATTCGGGACCTTTAGACCATATTCTGCTTTAGGAGAACATATTTTAATCACTCGTGGTGCAATTCGCATGGCCTTATTATAAACATAGAAAATATACATCACGTGCATTTATGTCATTTAATGTACTCTAATCCCAATAATCTATGTATGGTGTTGATAATTCATTAAATAAGGAAAATTTGGTGTTTGTGTATAGGAATTTGCACTCTATGAAGCATGTTTTAAATCCTATAATCACAATTTCTCCCAATGACAATCTATGAGGGCACAAGCTAAAATTGATAGACTAATTTAAACAGAGACGGAACAAAAATGACATGAGACATCGAATTATTTGACATTGGAATAGCTTCCAAACTGTTGTTTTCGATACTTATCAAAATTGAGGAATTATCTTGCAGTTGAATTTCATCTGTACGCTTGACTATTGGTCTCAGTTATTTTTCTTTTTGTTTTCTTTTTAATTTTATTTGTTCTAATAGTGATACCTCTGTATCGATGATTTAATCTACAAAACAAAGTTAACAAAATATACAGCTATTAAGCACAGTTCGTCTTAATCGTTCTGCTGCTAGGTACAAACTTTAAAAAATAACATTTAATGAATGCAACATCAATACGTTCTCTTAGAAAGGAGCTTGATGACACGAGACGTAAAATTATGAAATCAAGTTAACTCAAAAACTCCGAAATCAATAACTCCAAAATTAATCAAGTAGTTGAGAAACATGTAAAATCTTAAAAAAACATTTTCGCGTAATTAATTAAAAATTAATTAATCAAAAACGTATTAATTAAAATACATTTAATTAAAATCTCTAATTAATCAAAAATGTATTTTTCCAATGCAAAAAATGTTTTATGTTCAATAATTTGACAGTTTATTGACAAAACAGAGATATTTAAGGAAATTTAATTAAATTGAATTCGAATAAATTATTTTACAAAAATGTGTAATGATAGAAATATATATAATCTAGAAAATATATTTTATTAAGTTAATCTTTACAATCTGTGACTTTTTAATGTAATGATACCATAATTACAAATTAATACTCATTTTTCTTGTTCTCATAGATTTGTGACCTTGGCAAATTCGAAATTATTGGCTTAGGATCGTAAGGACAAATAAAAATACATTGCCGTTGTTACATTTTTACAATAAATGAACAAATTCGTCATAACTGCTAGAGTTAGTAAAAGAGGTGTTGAGCCATTTAAATTTTATATTTGTATATTTTCCAGTTCGTTTAGTATGTACGATAAGTTTTGAAAGCTGGCAACGCTGAGAATTATGCCGTATTAAAGAGCATACGTTACATAAATGTGATTATATGACTCTAGATAAACTGAGTTCTATAGTTGACAATAAACAAAAAAATAAACACATTGATGCATATCAACGTTATTACCACGATTATCCAAGGTCAGAAATCAGATTTAATGGAATCCAACTCCTGGATTCCCAAAATGAATTGGATTCTCTTGGAATTCTATTCTTAAATTCCCATTAAGGGAATCATACTCCAACTAGTGTAAGCCCCACATTAAAGTGAACGTTTAGTTTTTAAAAAAGGTCAGATCTAGATATCTACTTGAGTAATAACAGATATTTTTGCAGATTAAGGATAAGTGTGCAAAACATAACAAATAGACGTGATTTATAATAGGGTACGATCACAAATTTCAAATCAGGAGTTTTATCTTTGATCCAACTCCTAATCCGATATCAGGAGTCGGATTTTCCGTAGATGGGTAAACAGTAGTGCCCATATGGACGAGTAGAAAATAAACTTTGATTTGTAAAACTTAATGTACAATTCAATGTTTTTAATTAATAAATTCCTCTAATAAATGTATCTTTACGAATTTAATGTATCTCTTTTCTGTATCTTTACATTGACTGTGTTTTAAAGTAGTTTCATTAAAGCTTAAATGGCTTAGTGAATGTTCCTATAAGAAGAAACACAATCTCAGCAATCCAAAAAGGCATTGAGTATGCAAATGCATTCGATAGTTATATAAGAAGAGAAAACTTAGTCTCTTTGATTTACCTTTGCTACCGGGATAGAGAGATCGAAAATTGGAAAGTCGTCATATTTATTCTGCGAAAAGTAGAAATATTTCAGTTCATGTGAGAACTAATGAAAATATCATGATTTTTCATAAATCCATAAACAGGCAGTAAATGGTGAACTGTCTGTTTACTAAATTAAAAGGCGGATGTGTGACCAGGGTTATTATTGATTCTAATTCATTATGAACAATGAAAAAATCAACAATTACCAGGGATTGCACGCTATAATAGTTAATCAAAATCATCAAAGCCATTTGATTACCTTCCTACTCACTTTTTGTAATCTCTTTGAAAACGTATTTTTGTGTGTATAGACCTGGTGATTAGAAAATAATTCAGAGACGAAAATGAGCTCAGATATGTGATTTCTACTTGCTTTTCTAAAATCACTTCAAACCATTTCAATATCCTTTTTATTGAGGCATGTCCACAAATCTTTAACAGTTGAAACAATTCATAAGTAAATGATCAAGCTCAAAAATATTTTTTAGAGTTTTTATTCTTTTATTTTTCTCATTATTAAAACGTCGAGGTTAATTGAAAAAGTATCGAGATTGCTTGCAAAAATGGTGAAAATTTTATTGAGGGTTTTGAGATTAATGACAAAAGCGTCGAGGTTTATTGCAAAAAAGTAAAAGTTTACCAATGGGTCGAGATTGATTGCGAAAACGTCTATGTTGAGTGTAACAGTGTCGAGGTTGATCGAAAAACTAGAATATATTATACACTAACCTGCCAATACAGTCTAGCATATGGCTCTCATCAGATTTGCTATTGGATAAATTGACTGATCCAAAGTTAGACACGCCAAAATAGATGAACTTGCTATTTTGGTGATTGCATGCTTGACAAATTGATGAGATAGCTATTGGTTCACCTGACGTGAGCACATAAATGAATAGATTGTAATCGAAGATATACTGTAGAGAATCACAATATCTTGGGAGTGTCATTTATCGAACAGATAAAAAATTTATCAGCAACAGCTCTCCTACTACTCTCATTCGAAATATTTTCAGAAAAACTTGTCGATGCAGCGAATGATCATCATGATCATCATTTCACCAGTTTTTTGCCTTGCTGCGCTATCAAAATAGCGGTTCGAAAATCAAAACTTTATAATTGATAAACGTACAGATATGACCAATAACAAAGATATTCTTGCAACCAACCTTCATCAATAGCCGTGAATCGTTTAGAATATTGTTTGACACTACAGTGGCTCGAGTTTACTGTGAATTCAATAAAGAAACCGGACTAAAATATAGTGGAAAGGAGATCATAAGATCACATATGAAATGAGGTTACACATCATCAGCCGTACTCAAACAAAACATTAACATTTTTGTTTTTACATTATTATATTTGAATTTTTTATTTAAAAAATTTATCTAATTAATTTTGATTGAAATTAAAAGTAGAACACAAAATGTTACATTTACATAATATTCATATTGAATTCGTCATAGAACGCAAGGCAATAATGCTAATTACAGTAGGCGAGTATCAAATTACTCGTGATCAACGAACTAAAGTTGATAATTTTTCCAGCTCTAATCCTTATACCTGGAAGAATATAAGTGTTAACATAAACTATTTAGTTTAATTTTTGTATTACAATAACGACGTCGTGGTAATTCTTCCGGGCTTATTCACTTATGTCTGGAAGAATATAGGTGATTATAGAAAACCATTTAGTGTATAGTGTCTATAGGAATTACATCAAGAATACAGAATATTGATGAAATACAAGTAGTGTAATTCACTTTATGAATATTCTAATAAAAATCTGTTTGATCGGATAAAAATAAAAGTGATAATCCCAGACTAATTAATAAAACAAGTAATAAAGTTTAAAAAATTATTATATTTTCTCGTAATAATTATGTCGACTTTAAGGAATGTAATTATAGCTAGTATAAAAGGCTTTTGAAATTAACCGAGTCTCTTAAAACATTTAAGATATACAATTGATGATACAATTATTATCCCTATCGGAGAACTAATATTTTGAAAAATATGATGTCATGAATTTTAGTAATGCCCTCAATGAGAAATAAATGCTTATCTATAATATCAATGATCAGGCTTTATTCATTGTTACAAGGAATACATATTTATTTGTATAGAACTAAATATTTTTTTACTCTTAATCTCGTATTAAAAACATAAACTATAAATGATTTAATATTTAAAACAACTATCAAATACGAACGGCATTAGCCAAAATAAATTTATAAATATTATAGTAATAAATATTACTATAATAAATATCAAAATAAATATTAAAAACACAGAAGAAACATTGTGAATATGATTGCCTATAGATAATCAAGAAGGCACATCAGTCGTAGTCTGTATAATTTGTCTCAGATAGTAATTCCATCGATGTTAATAGTAAGAAAATTGGTTGTGCCTTATCATTAACTGCATAATATTTTTAAAGTCATATAATAGGCAATGAGAGTCACATTTCTGCTTGGAAAACGATATTTAAAATATCCAGTAGTTCATATCTGGTCTTCGATAAACACATTTTTTCGTTTCATCTTTAAAATAAAAAATTTTGTCTATCAATTTTTATTGTCCATCAATTCTTTTTAATTGTCCGTACAATTCAATTAAAATCTGTTATTTTGATTAACAATTTAATAAACGGATGTAATAATTTTAAAAATGATTGTATTTGAATTTTAAACTTAACTCATTTAATCAATTTAAATTTATAAAAATTTTAAAAAATCTAATTACTTTAATTAAAAAAGTTAATTGTAAAAAACGTTTGCTACTACGAAAAATATTATTTTTTTTATCTTTAAATTATTATATTTAAATTTTGTATTTAAAAAATTTATCTCAAATACGACTATTCGGTAAAAAAGGTATTTACAGCAGTGAACCAGCTTAAATACACTACATAAACACAAAAATATCTAAATTAAGTTGATTATAAATAAGATTTGGAGTTAATAATGTTCGGCACATTAATAAGATTTGGCTGCTACATCCATCATCTTCAGAATGACGAAATGCAAACTGTAACAATAAAAGGTTTAGTGTTTACAGTTACGTAGTTTAACAGTTCAATCCTTATGCTTTCGTTTAGTTTACTTATATTACTTATATTACTTATAATCCTACGGAATGGAATTTATCTAGCGATTCCTGGCATAAGTTGACATTTGATAAAACCAAGAATATAAATTATAAATTCATGGGCAAATGTGATATTTCGACAGATACTGCCACCATTTTCGGAACTTTTATCTTTTTATAATAAGAATTGCTGATATACCTAACTACATTGTTAAAATAAAACCTTGTATTAAAATTTTATATTAGAGTTATGGTATTTAACTAAATCTGATTTATTATTAATTTGTACTCAATCAAATATATTTAGAGATTCGTAATGAATATAAATGCACGACTTACTATGAATGACGAGGTTCAAATTCCCGTATTTGGATTGGGAGTATATTTGAACACAGAAGGTAAAAGCTACATTGTCAAGGCATAATTAATCTGTAAGGCATTATTAATCTATAATCCGTAATTAATTAAGGTTAATATAATTTAATTAAATAATATTTTATTAATATTATTTATAAGGCATGATTAATCTAAAATGCATTATTAATCTATAATCCGTAATTAATTTTGATTAATATAATTAAATTATACTAATATGCATACTAATATGCATTTAGAATAAAATTTAATTTAATATTATTAAATTATATTTTATTAATATAATATATTAAATTATATTTTAATAATATAATTTATAAGACATGATTAATCTAAAACGCATTATTAATCTATAATCCGTAATTAATTTAGTTTGATATATTATATTGAATTATTTTTATTAATATTATTTATAAGGCATGATTAATCTATAAGGCATTATTAATCAATAATCCGTAATTAATTTAATTTAACATAATTTAATTAAATTATATTTTATTAATATAATTTATAAGACATGATTAAATGAACAGACAATATATTTATTCGACTAAGCATATTCTATCCAAGTCTGCTTTAATATCACACATTTCTCACAATTGAGATAAAAACCTTCATAGAGCTCTTGTAAACTTTATTTTTTTTTCAATTACAAAAATGTGTTTGTCTTTATCTGTCTTTATTTATTTATCTTTATCTTTATATATGCGATACTAATATTCGTTTAAAATATGCGCATTCGAGCTATATCTTAAAACTCGAAAGTAGTTGCATATAAAATTGTACTCAACACCTGGTAGTCATTTAATATTAACGAGTATTTTGAAAGGATAAATATAAGGCCGAAAATTAATACACTATATTGTAATTGGATCCATCTCTGTGACCTTATCTTAATGCTAATATGATCCTATACTGAATTTATAATTTATAATACGATTTTATTATATGATTTTATAATTTGCAAGATTAAGATTAGCATTCGTAAAAAAAGTATAGACCTTTATTCCTTATTCGAAAAACCGTATATTATTTAATAGTCAATTCATATAAATTGACTTGTATTTTAAATTTTAATTATAAATTGCATCATTATATAAATATACATTGTACAAAATCTTATAATCATTTATTATTTATAATTATATATCTTTAATTTAATTTGTATATTGTATAGAATACGTATACTCAGTTATCTGATTTTTATCTGATTTGTTCTACGTAAAAGTTATTATTGACATGTGGACTTTGTTTGCCCGGTAATATAACCTCTGTCAGAAATACTGATTGAGGAATTCTTTCTATTAATGATATATTATTAAAATAGAATTATTTATATTAAATTATATTTTAACAAAATTTAATTAATTTTATTAAAAAATTATAAATTTTCAACTTTGTGAATTTGTTTAGGATATATTAATTGTATCCCTAAGAAAACTAGTATTTTGAAAATAGTACTTTGAAAATTTATAAATTTTTTAAATTGCAAATTTGATTAAATTTATTTTATTTGAACATTAGAAAAATTAAATTCACATTTAATTGTATTAAATGTGAATAGAAATCGAGCCGAATATGCTAAACGAGTGGTAAAAATCGAGTGCTTGGGATTTAACCCTTTCACGTTTTCTGCACTAGGAAGCATAGGTCCTAATGCAGACAGAGTGACAGATCGCACGTCAACAGGCGGTTAAACACAATACACCCTATCACGAATGCATCACTGACCTTAGAAGCAACATCTCATTCATTCTCGGTGATTGAATGTATCTTTGGTGATTCGACGAGCATCCATAAGAAACCTCAATAGTCCAGCGAATCGACTCAATGATTCGCCAAACTTATGTTAAATGTTATAAAACAACTCGATTAAGGCCTATTTTAAGGAACCTACACATCTGTAAAATTATTCTAATAAATATTGTTATAAAAAATTAGAAGTTAAATTTTCGATTGCTAATTGCTATCATCCTAATGACAAAATTATTTGATAATTTTATCCTAAGAATGATAGCAATTAGCTATCGAAAATTTGACTTTTTATAAAAATAATATTTTCACTCTCCACTAATTAAATATAAAAAAAATAATTTATTTAACTTGCTTGAAAATTAGCAGATATATAATAATGTCGTATCAATAATGCATAGTTTCAGTATTTCCGACAGAGGTCGTATTACAGTGAAAACAAAGTCCACAGGTCAATAATAACTTGTCAGTAGAATAAATCAGAAAACTAACTACGTATATGGTGTTTTAAATCAGTATAAAATAATCGTACCGCTTGTTTTTATAGGTCCTCAATGTGTTAGCACAATTAAATTCGCTTTGGATAATGGATATCGTCATATTGATACTGCAGAATTCTATGGGTATGATTTAAGATGTTACTGATGTTTTTATTTTAATATTTATTATTTAAATATATTTTAATTATTTTAATATTATTTAAACATTTATTATTAATATTTATTATTTTATTGTTCTGTACTACTCATCGATGTCTAGTGCATTCAACTATCATACAGAGCGAAATAGTCTAAATATGACGAGAGCGTATTTCTTCTAGAACACGGTACCTTAATTCTGTTGGTTTTCTTAGTCTCTGGTGATTTTTGTGATAATGCGCGGAAAGTATTATCGCTCAACTACAATCGATGAATTCTAACAGAAATTACGCATTCCGCATATGCCGTTTAAAGCCAGCAATTCTGTTTATTCTTTGTCGTGCTGCCTCAATGTGCCTTCTGGGCTTTCGTTCCGTCATTCAGTTTTATAAATTCGTGCCAAAATGAATGTACCTGTTCTTTTTTAATGCAAAATGCATGTTTTTTAAAAAATATTTATTATTTTATATATTATAAGTTCTATATCACTATAGAAGAACTCGGTCAATGATGGACATTTGTGTTTTAATCAGTTAATCTCGTACTATGCCCAAAATTGGAATAATGCCTCATTTGCATATGAATCTAGAAATCGCAGCAAAAATTGAGTATTTAAAGTAACTTAATTTTACTATTTTTATTATTTTAATATTATGAGATAAAAAATATATTATGAGATAAAAAAATATATTATGAGATAATATGAAAATTATTAATCATATTATAAAGCGATATGATTGAAGCCTGATCATAGGTAGATGAGTTAATCAAGCTGTATAAAAACTGATATGGCTAGTGCTTTCTTTGTTCTGTTTGCCTTAAACACTACTAGTTAAACACTTTCACTTCTCATTTTGAAATTATAATAACCGCATATCTGTGCAAGCGGCAAATATGTAATTCCACAACTCACCGTATGAGATAAATAATTACCCAATGGTTTAATGCATTATAAAGTATAAGTACACTATTTAGCGCGCATTTGCCTTATATTACCAGGGATCAAAGATTAAACACTTTACTCTAGAATTCTATGAATAATTTCGGCAAGTCCTAATTCACACGTTAATTTTAAGTTTTATACATGTGCTGTCATTGTTACTATTGAAATTTTGATGACTATTTTTATCCTGCAAGCTGCTTTAATCCTATGTATATGCCAACAGCAGTATGCTACATTTCAGTATTAGTGGACCTAATAAGCTACTGATCCAATACCTACGTTTTACGTTTCCGGTCGTTTTAATGTCAGGACCGAAATGTAAAAGAGACGAATAAAAGGACCGAAACGTTAAACATAGGTATTGGATTAGTAGCTGATCCGGTCCACCAATACTGAACTGTAGCTACTGTTTTTGGCTTATATATAGGATTAATGTAGTGTGCAGGATAAAAAATAGTCATTTAAATTTAACTAACACGTTAGTTTTATTATTGTCAGTTCAAAAGCATTTGGGATTATCATTAGGGGAATTTTACAAAACGATTTAGTATCAATTTGAACGATCAATTTATTTGTTAGGTCTTGTTAGGTCTTATTCTATGAAACTAGTCTTAGTAGAATTATTATCTTTATTTTGTAAACATGTAGTAATGAAGAATCCGTTGGTCAAGCGGTGATATCAAGTGGATTAGCCAGAGAGGACGTATTTATAACCTCCAAAGTATGGAGTACTAAAGGTGGTCGAACAGATACTATTCGAACATGCTCAGAAGCCGTGAAGAGGTATGACGAATTACAAATTAATAAACATGAGATGGATATTTAATAAAATGGAGATGATCATTATTTTCAAATGTAATGTATAACTGAATTAAATTTTTGATTTCTTAAAACGCAAATAAAACCGAAACATTTTATTATTTCTAATTATAGATTTTCATAATTAGGATAATGAGATCTATTGAAATCAATATCGAATATTTATATTATATGAGCTGTTTTATAGAAATAAATATTTAATGTTTATTTTTTATGTAAATGTAATTACATTATAAAATTGATACATTTAAATTACTATTTAAATGTAATAAATATTGTTTTCTCAAACAATTTCATCTTTTGCAAAATGTATTAGATAAAACATATACAAAAATATTGTTTTAAACAACAATATTTGTTTACAGTTAATTATAACTGTAAATATACAGGAATCGGGAAGAATCAAACAGCATAATCTGACTATATGCTGTTTCGACTTGTAAGTCTCATTAGTAGGGGGCTGCTGCACAACTAGATTGAAGTTCATCATCTGTAGACTGCTCAATGAGTCCTTCTAGTACACATACATTTACTAGGAAATAAAACTGGTGAAAGTATTAATAGCGAATGATTCACTCATTGTTACCTGTCTAGGGATTGCAGCACTTCAAACCAGTTGTGTAGCAGCCCCTACTGATGATACTCAAAAGTCGAAAGAGCATAGAGTTTATGCTGTTTGTGTCTTCCCGATTCCTTCAATTAGAATAGAAACTGGCGGGAAAATTAAGTCATTTATTTAATTACCACCAGCAATGAAGGAGTTTGGTGTATGTTCTCAATAAGAGTGCTTTTAAATCCTACTTGTTAGGTCTTGGTTAGTAAATTATTCGTGATGAATGCTCTCACCATTGTTAGTTCCTAGTACATTGATATGTACTATAAGGACTTATTGAGCTGTCTAGTGATGCTGCACTTCAATCCAATTGTGCGACAGCCTCTTACTAATGAGTGTTAAAAGTCGAAACAGCAGAGTTTATGCTGTTTTAGTCGTCCCTATTACTTTAGTTTACTTTAGTTTTTACTTCAGTTGTGCCGCAGTCCCCTACTGATGAGAATTAAAAGTCAAAACAGCAGAGTTTATGCTGTTTTAGTCTTCCTCGTTACTTTAATCAGAATTGAAATTGGCGGGAAAAGTAAGTCATTAGTTAATTTAGTATAATTTCTCGAAAATTTTAAATGATTTAATACTTAATTTTTATCGTTTAAATTATTTTTTTTCTGTTGCTAAACATCTTATTTTGTAAACGCTACAATACAATATTGGAATGTTGAAGAAATATTATATCATTGGAATATAATAATAACACAATATCCCAATATTGTGGCTACTGTTGATGTTTAATGTTATATGAATATATACATACCCGTTTGTAAATTATAAATTATATGTAGATACCTAGGTTGTAAGGAATCAGCCTAGGATAAATATGCCTTAAGATAACAGTGTAAGATAGTATCCAACTTGATAGCGTTCTAGCTATATTTGAATCGATAAACAAATGAAATTGTAATGTTTAAATTGCAATATTTTAATCTAATTAATAATATTCAAATGTAATTTATTTAAATGTTCCTTTGAATAGAAAAAATATTTTTTTGTGGTTTAAGATTTGAATATTTGCTTTTTTTATTGAGTTGACAATTAAAACGACAATATAATTGTGCTGAACTCATTATACTTTAAATATTCTGTCTTTGCATTATTTAAAAATAAATCTCTATACGGTTTGTTTTTCGTTGTTCTATTAACGATATTTTGTCCAGTTAAAATTAAGAGTGCTCATCGTTTAAAATAAAGTCAAGTACTTAAACATGAATTCATTCTTCAGAGCAAATAACCTTTCAGACATCGATCTGAAATAAGTTCATAAATGTGAGCATAATAATGTTTCCTAAATATAAATTAATTTTTGTGATAACTTATTTATCGGGCAATACGTAAAATTCACATTTATGTTTCCTAACATTTTTTTCATATAAGATACTTTATTTCCAACATACAAAGAATTGGTTACCCTCGAATGATCCCTTACCTTGTAAATTATATTTAAAATGCAATTGAAACAATAACAATTGAAATAAGAATATATTAGTTTTATTGTTTTTATAATAAATTAATAATGCTGGATTTAGAGCGAATATTGGATATTTCGATTTATATCTTATTCACGCACCTCAAGGAGGACACGTACAAGAATGTTATGAAGCTTTACATGAATTAAAATCACGTGGCATTGTAAGGTAACTAAATTCTTACAGTCTAAACATTTATTATTTATGTATTAATGCTCTTCAACTTCATTTAAATGTCAGAACTGTTATAAATCTTATATCACATTAATTAGTTAACGAAATTTATTAAAGCTGCTAAAACTTTGTAAAATGATATTTACTTTTTAGAAATAACTTTCGTTAATTTTATTTTTAGACCAAAATAAAAAAAAATAATTATTTTTTTAAATAAAAATATGCATCAACCTATTTTTTAAATTTAAATAATAAAATAGCTATTATTTAATTATTTAATAATTTTAATTATTCAATAAATTTAATTTGACAAATTTTTTAATTATCATTGAATTTTGAATGTGAATAAATCGATTTTTAAAATTGAAATAAAAAATTAAAAATTCGTAGAGTAAATTTACAATTAAATTGCTCTTAAATTGTTATACTATTGACAATTCAGTAACTTCAGATCAGTAACTTTTTTAAAATTTTTAGAATATTTTAAATTTCGCTTTTATCAATAGTTTTATTTCGACAAAAATCACTAACTTTTTTAGGATTTCGAAAATATTTACCTGCTAAAGAAGGATTTCTGAACTACTACAAATATTGATTTGATTGATAAAAATTAGTCATGGCGGTCGTGAAACATAATATATTATACTTAAATGGATTTGGAATATGATTATAACTACATTGATAGTTCTTTCTGATTTTTATTTGTTTTCGATTTTATTTGTTAAGAATTTTTTAAGCAAAACATTAGTTCACGTTGTTTTTATCTGCGATCCGTAATTTCTTAAATAGTCGAAAATGAATTTTGATTTTGATCGAAAAATTCGACATAACATCCTTACTAGCCTTTATCTATTTGTCTTTACTAAAATGTCAAACCTTTCGAAGGCAAGCCAAAACTGGTGTTTTATTTGCAAACTTGTTAATCATCCTTATGCATTAAGTGAGGGATTAATATGTAAAATTGATGTTTAGATCTGTTGGTGTATCAAATTTTGGTGTTGAACACCTAAAGGCACTGCAGTTAAAAGCCTTACCAAAGCCTTCCAATAATCAGATCGAGTTACATCCATGGCAACAGAAACGTGATATAGTTGAATACTGCCGAAAAGAGGGAATATCACTTACCGCGTATTCTCCGTTGACTAAAGGACAACGTATTAATGACCCAGTCATTACATCAATCGCTAGACAGTAAGTTTGTTTCTGATTAACTAATTATTGATTCCAATGAGCATTTTAATTACTGAATTACTGATTGTTTGGATATGATAATTTGTATACAAATTATCAATTTATCCCTATATAATTACTCAGAATTTAATATTTACTATTTGTTGATTTGTAATTAAAATTACAAATTAAAAAAATAAGTCTTAAAAGTGATAATACGTCTAATCACTTTTGTGATAAGACGTATTTAAAATTTTACATTACAAATAATTTCGGATAATTACGTTCAATTAATTTTACAAAATCTAAAATTATAAATCGTAAAATCGGAAACAGTATGATATATTGAGCATTTTGTGATAATGGATCCATACTAGTAGATAAATGCAAATTCTTAGAAACGGTTATGGATGCAATTTGGACCTTTATTACTGTTGTGGATGAAATACGGATTTATACAAACATATATTACTGTTGTGGATGAAATACGGACTTATACGAACATATATTACTGTTGTGGATGAAATACGGACTTATACGAACATATATTACTGTTGTGGATGCAAAACGGAACTATACAAACATATATTACTGTTGTGGATGAAATACGAACTTATACGAACATATATTACTGTTATGGATGAAATACGGACTTATACGAACATATATTACTGTTGTGGATGAAATACGGACTTATACGAACATATATTACTGTTGTGGATGACATACGGAGCTATACAAACATATATTACTGTTTTGGATGAAATACGGACTTATACGAACATATATTACTGTTGTGGATGAAATACGGAGTTATACGAACATATATTACTGTTGTGGATGAAATACGGACTTATACAAACATATATTACTGTTGTGGATGCAAAACGGAGCTATACAAACATATATTACTGTTGTAGATGAAATACGGATTTATACAAACGTATATTACTGTTGTGGATGATATACGGACTTATACAAACATATATTACTGTTGTGGATAAAATACGGACTTATACGAACATATATTACTGTTGCGGATTAAATACGGACTTATACAAACATATATTACTGTTGTGGATGCAAAACGGAGCTATACAAACATATATTACTGTTGTGGATGAAATACGGATTTATACAAACATATATTACTGTTGTGGATGAAATACGGACTTATACAAACATATATTACTGTTGTGGATGAAATACGGACTTATACGAACATATATTACTGTTGTGGATGAATACGGGCCTTTACAAACATATATTACTGTTGTGGATGCAAAACGGAGCTATACAAACATATTACTGTTGTCGATGAAATACGAACTTATACGAACATATATTACTGTTGTGGATAAAATACGGACTTATACAAACATATATTACTGTCGTGGATGCAGAACTTCTTACTGGATTTGTAAAACGAATCTCACTATAAAGTTGATCTTTTTGTGCACATGGTTTACAAATCTTATTGGTTTGAACATCAAGTTCGGATTGAAATTCATTTGGCATAATTTACAAGGTCATTTAAATTCGCCTGTAAATTTAAAGTTAGTAGTAGAGGAAGATGCTGAAAATAATTTTTTATTCACTTTACAAATCGCATTATTCATTGAATGCAAAAAATTCTGGGCTTATTCGGATAAGTCCATGATACAGGGCTTTGTTATTACAAGGTAATAATGACGATGGGAAGAAGGGAAGAAGCACATATGAAATAAACGCAAGAGCGACGTTTTGTTGAATTGTGAGCTTCGCGCTTGTGATAGCGTGAAGTTTGAAAAGTGATACCGCATTTTTTTACGTAGTTGTAGTAATCCACAACTTAATATTTTTGTTGGTTAGCATTTTGTACCCTAGTTTGACATTCATAAGATCACTTATTAAATTTTTAAATAAAATGTTTGAAACTATTGAATTTCAAAATGTATAGGTATTTGGGTAACATAATGTGCTTTATGATATTATATTGTTAAATGTAATTAAGAATATTTTTAAGGTTAGGAAAGACTAACGCTCAAATATTAATAAAATGGGCTTTGCAAAACAACTTTATCACAATTCCAAAATCCTCTAATAAAGAACGAATTTTGGAAAACATGCAAGTGTTTGATTGGTTAATTCCCGACGCTGACATGCGCACTCTGGTACGTATATCGAGATTTTGTTCAGTTAAAAAGCTTTGTATTTTTATAACCATCCTTAGCGACGTTTTCTACCTGACTTACTTTCCCTTTTCTTTTGTTTAAAAATAGATTTATTTTTACGTGGGAAATGCGTGGCGGCGCACGCTTACATGACTTCGAAGAAAAAAATACAAAAGTCTAAATCATGTGTCGAGAAGGTGTGAACGGAGGAGGTGTTTGAATATGATAAAGGAGGGGGCGCGGCGGACGTCGAGAGAGAGTTGATTCCAGGCGAGTGAGGCGGCGACGAGGAAGGATCGGAGACCGTAGTTGTTGGAGTAATTGGGAACATGGAGTAAGAGGGTATGTCAGGAACGCAGCGATAGCGAGGTGGGGCGAGTGTCGTCTAAGAAAGGAAGGTTGATGAACGATGGGGGCCGACAGCGATGAGACGAAAAGTGAGGAGAAGAAGGCGGAGTTGTATGCGGATGTGGATTGTAGGCCATGAGAGTTTGACAAGATATGTCAATGTGTAATCAAAGCGACGAAGACGTATGAGCACTCGAACGGCGGAGTTGATGATGCGTTGTAGGTGTAGGATGATGGTTTTTGGAGAATTGGCGAAAATGCTGAGGCAGTGATTGATTTTGGGGAAAAGAAACGATGAAAGAAGAGACATACAGGAACATAAGTCGATAAGGGGGCAGATACGGCGGATGTCACGGAGAATTAAGTTAGACGAGCGGCCTTGTCACGGACGAAGTGTTTAAGGGAAAGATGATCATCGAAATGGAATCCTAAGAAAGTGAGACTGTGGACTATGGGATGATTGAAGAGGCAAGAGATACAGTGGGAGGAGATATGTTAGTTTGACATATATTTCTCTAGCATTTATGTATTCCGTTTAGCATTTATATGATTTCATTTACTCACATTTTATTTAAATCAATGACATTAATATACACTTTCTTAAATCCTAATAGTTTATCCTTTAAAATTTTGAAATTTAAAAAGTTTATTTTAAACTTATTTCGAATTCGATTGTTCTCAAAATGAAAATCTTTGTTAGCATTTCCTAATATAAGTCAACATCACTAAGCTACATTACTATTATGTTAGCTGACAATCATTCGGATCTTCACTGTTTTCGAAATTTCATTTTTAACATTTTACAAATTTAATAGAAAATAAATTTTACAATTAATAATATTTATATAATTAATAATATATTGAATTAATTAATAATATAATTTATAAATAATTATATATTGAATTAATTATTATATTTGATATTTAATTACTAAAAAGATTAATTTATCGAATAAACTTAATTTTTGAATTTTGTGAATTTTGTCATAATAATATTGATTATTAATTAATTATTTATTAATTAATGATCACAATTAATATTAATCAATTATTTTTTAGAATGCACTTGGAGATAAACCTTGGAGTTGCACTTGGGATCCGACAAGAAACAGTCTAAGGGAAGCCGGATTATAATTCGCAATCGATGAAAACAGTATTTAATGATGAATTAGCTGAATTTACTTAAATAACACGTTTCTTAAATAAAATATATAATATTTGGTGTTCACTATAAATAATTTCAGTGCTTCATTACTCTGTGGATTTTATACTTTTTGATTTTTAATAAACCAAAAATATTTATTTAATCTTTAAAAATATCAAAATATTTTTTGGAACAAAAAATTTTAAGACCTTAAACACACAAGTTTGAGATCTAATATATATACACTACTTACAAAACATAATCACGATAACCTCATGACAACCTTACGACAACCTCACGACAACTCACGACAACCTTACGATAAAATTACGGTAATCTTACGACAACCGTACTGCTGTGAAACTTGACAGTTTTGACGGCTATTCCATAATACGATAGAATTGCTTGACTAGTTACGGGATTATCTTACAATTAATCAAACCTACTTTACACCAACTTTCGCGTACGAGTTACATTAGGACGAGAAGTACGAAACATAAAGTACATAATCATTGGACATCCATAATGAAGCCGACAATGACGAAAATAACGGTGGCAAACAAGAGCTATCGCTGAAAGCAGCGTGTCCCTGACCAAACAGTGCAATATTCTTAAAAACAGGTGGCTTGCGATCAAAAAGATTGTCAATGCTGGAGCATTCTTGTTCACCCTATTGAATATCAGGCAGTGAACAGTGGCTATTTCACGTGTGGGCTCTGCAAAACATATCAAATCAATGAACTCCTAGCACAAATTAATGATCTCAAAAATCAGACCACAAAGTTGATATCATCCTCTTCTTCAAAACCTCACCAATCGAATCACTTGGCATTGAAACTACTCTGCCTTTCCTCAGAAGATACTTTATGTACACCTATCAATTGGTCGAGAGATACTAGCGAACAGGCTAGGTCAATTCGCATCTGGACAAAGGGCAGTAAGCACTCACGCATGCGCGGTGCAGTGACCGAAGAGGTTCACAAGAGCATCTCCAGCAATAGCCCCGGAGACCAAGAATTGACCTTACCAGGTGTCAAAGAATTCAGTGATGGGATTCACCCTTGCCGCTCTACGATCTCCGTGAAAACCAAAGCTCACCCCTCTTATTCTATAAATACTCGTTTAGTCCAAAATAAGATACTGCGTGATCAATCCGAATCGATTGATGGTTCTACTGCCAGTTTCTCAAATAGCACGCGTTCCATAGAACCGGACTCACAATCAACTGCAAAAACATCTGGAAGTCAAGTAGTGGCGACAAGTCGTGAGTTGGTTGCACTTGATGTTTCTGATGGTCGCAAAGTGTCTGGAGATTTGATGGCAAACAGTTGCAATGATCGGGAAGAGCAAAGTTCATCGCATATTCGTAATCCTCACAATTTTAGTTCAAGTCACATTATAACTGGTAAATTAAAAAAAAGCGAATCAATCGGGTAAAGCGCGTAGCGCCTCGTGAAATCGATGCCTAATCTTTCAGAATGTGTCTGAGGCTCGATCATCATACACCACGCAGAGAAGAATGGACGCGGATTTAGACCATGTACATTCCGTATTAACTCAGATATGCGCAGGCGAGAGCCGCGACTTTGTCGGACAAATTAAGGTGCTTGGTCTATATCGCTTAGGTAAGCGGTTGGATTTCCCGAGGTTGTTGAAGGTGGTATTTGAAACTAATGAAAAGGCTGGATCCGTGATGTCTGTTTCGAACACATTGCGTGGTGATAAAGTTCGTATCCGTCCTGATTATTCGATGGAGGAAATAAGCACGATGAGGGAAGCTAGGATTGAGTTGAATCGTCGCATTTTGGAGGGAGAAGATAACCTAGTTATTCGGGATTTTCGAGTTGTCCGGAAAAGGCCGTTTGTGCGTTGGCGTCCACTCGTAACGAGGGCGATCTCATTTGCTTCGATTGTTTGATTCTGAATGATGATGTGCATTCTCAGGGTTGCACGTCTTAACGTGCTTCTATCATTGGCTACACTAATATTCGTAGTTTAATTTCGAATCTTGATGACGTTAGAGTTTGGACGCATTCTATGCATACAGACGTGTTGGCTATTTCTGAGAGGTGGTTACACGATGCCATTCTTGATAACGTAGTATCTATTCAATGTTATCAATTATTACGTTCAAATAGATGCCCTCCTAAGAGGGGTGGTTGAGTAGCACTTTATGTTCAGGATAGGAACGTTATGAGCAATATAGTAAGATACTCAAATAGAGAAGGAACTTGTTAGTGCTTAATAGTTGATCTTGTTATATATAGCCTACACGTTTCATTGGGTGTTCTTTATCGAACACCCAAATCAGCCATTTTAGATATTGAGCTGATGCATATTTTAACTAGAGCTTGTAGTATGCGTGATCACTCGTTCATCTTAGTTAGTGATTTTAATCTACTAACCCTGGTGATTGATCAAGATGGCAACAGTATTATTGGCAACTGTTTCAGTGAGGATAAGAATCTCTTTGAGTTCTTGGTATGTAATCAATTACTCATTCAGCATGTATCTGCTCCTACTAGATTTGACACTGATAGCGTACGTTCTATACTTGATCTTGTAGTTTCTCAAAGAGATGGTCAGATATGTGACCTATCCCATAATCCTCCAATAGGAGGAAGTGATCACTGTGTTTTGGTGTTTAAGCTGACTATAGTTCAGATATTCTTGCAATGGATGCCGAACCTTTATTGACGAAGATATCATGGCTTTATGTTGATGTTGAGATGTTACAACAGTGTGTGTCCTTGTTGAACTTTGAGTGTGGTTATGTTGGAAGCCAGGAACGTTGGCATTTCATTCGAGATTTACTAATTCGTATCGTATATCTGATTATTTTGCTCCTCGTAGATTAATACGTAAAACTGCTCATAAGAAGCCTCCGTGGTTTGACAGTAGTCTACGTGACGCTCTCAAAAGACGCAACACTTTGTTCAGCAAGTGTAGAAAAAAGACGCCTCAGAATTAAGAAACGTATGGAGTATGAGGACCAAATTGTGCAATCTTTAAATAGCTCGCCCAAACGCTTTTGGTCATATGTTCGTCAAAGTACGCGTACTTATTGTGCAATCACTAGATTATCATCAAACGGTAAGTTGCTTGATTCCCCTTCTGACGTTGCTAATGAGTTTGCTAATGCATTTGACCTACATAATACTAGTTCGACCATAGAAGATAGTGTTCAGTCAGTCAGTTTTCCTACATGCATTAGTGCTCCCATTGTATTCAATGTGGATGATGTGGCTTGGAGGTTATCACATTTGTCGTCTTCATCTTTTTCGGGTCCTGATGATATTCCTCCTCATCTACTCAGGGTGTTGAGTCAACATTTGGCTCCTTCGGTCACTAGCTTGTTTCAGGCATCTCTGGATAGCATGAAGGTACCGTCTGAATGGAAGAGTGCAATAGTGGTGCCGGTATTTAAAAAGGGTGACCCGAGGATAGCAGACAACTATCGAGCTATAAGTCTTACAAGTCATTTAGGTAAGGTACTGAAAAGGATCATCCACGAACATATATTCAGACACTTGAGCATCTCAGGTCAGCATAGCTTTATGCAACATGGCTTCAGAAAATGACGTTCTTGCCTTACCAACCTTTTGTCTGCCCGTGAGGCCTGGATTGAATCCATGTCTCAAGGAAAGGCAGTTGACGTTATTCTGTTCGATTTTAGTCGTGCACTTGATCGTGTTCCTCAGTTTCCTCGTTCAAACAGTGGCCAGCTATGGCATTAATAGCTCAGTTATAGGATGGATTAGAGATTTTTATCTAACAGATCTTTCAGAGTACGAGTTGGTAGTACCCTATTCTCACCACATTTAATTACGTCAAGAGTTCCTCAGGGTTCTGTACTAGGACCTTTATTGTTTAACAAGTTCATAAACAGTTTACTCACACAGTTCCATTGTCCGTGTTTAGCCTTTGCTGACGACATCAAAATCTGGTGTGAGGTCATATCTGCAGATGACCATATCCGCTTACAGCGTGACATTGACAGGGTTTATACATGGAGTGTTAATACTGGGGTATTGTTAAACATTTCTAAGTGCTCACACATTCGTCACGACAGGTCCAATGTGTCTTCCTTGTATAGTGTCGGGACATATAGTATCATTTCGACCAATCATGTTCGTGATCTTGGCATACTTATGCAATCGTCACTTAAAACTAGAATGTATACTGAAAGACGTTGCTGTTCAGCAAAGAAGATGATTTATCTAATTAAAACTTGTTTCTTGTCAATATCTCCTCAGTGTTTTGCTCAGCTATATAATGCGCTTGTTCGTCCCCATATTGAATATGCTATCCAGGCATCATTCCCTTCTACAAGAGGTGAAATGAGGAATTTGGAGAGAATTCTACGTAGTGGCAGCAAGCTTGTTCGAGGATGTAAAATGATGAGTTATGGCGATCGTTTAACTTCAATAGGCATGATCTCAGTGCAAGCCATACTACTCGTTCTGGATCTGTTTGCGATGTGGTCTATAGTAAAGGGGATAGATGGCTACCCAAGTGAATGTGTTAAATTGAATGTCCGACAAAGTCGCAGGGTTCATTCTCTCGCGTTACGCGCAAGACAAATTGGAAGGTCGACAATGGTATCTCGATTGTTACGCAGAGTGAGAAAGTTGTGGAACGCATTGCCTCACGACATCATGACTGCGTCATCATTGAACCAATTCAAAGCCACGGTCGACACTTGGATAAGACACGCTGATCAAGGCAACATTACAAGTTCTTATCCTTGGTTTGGTTGAAATTGATATGTTTGTTTCATGTGTTGTGATGTACGATGAGCTGGCAAAACGGCCTTCTCGGTCAAAGCTCTGTATATAATAATAAAATATTAAAATGTCATTAAAAATTACTTTTTTATATTTTAAATTAAAAGTTTAATTTGATAAAGTGTAGTAATGCTAATTAATAATTAATAATCAGATATTAATAAGCGAGTATTAATACATTAATTTTCTCTATAGTATGTAGAGCATATTTCATATACCTTTGAAGCATCTTTCAGATGCATGCATATTTCCTCATCGTTTTTCAATTCATTTCTTTAAATTTTCTATGCATCTTCATTCCACACAATGACCTGCAAGAGTGTTGCTTTGTCCATGGTTTGTTCTACTATCAGAAGTCATTAAAATGACGATAAAAAATTCTGGTAAGTTGGTGTATCATCCGTATATAAGCTGCTTTGGAGGTCGACTATCAAGAAAAGTGTCATGGATAAAAGAATCTAAACAACTTTATTTTTCTTCTAGTGTGTTTGTCAAATTTAAAAAATCCTTCAACCAACTGTTAATGATAATGACTCTATATGAGACCTATACAAGGCCCGTCGCGTCACTATATGACGCCAGTATGACATATTAGCAAATACATGCACAGAAACAGTTGACGTCTTTAATGGTCTCCTACGTTTGAGATATTGTGGTGAATACAAAAGACAATGTTAGAATGGATAATTTCCTGTCTCTTTAAACGCCCTGATGACAAAAATTAAGTCATTCTTCTAGATATCTATTTTATTTAGACTACAAAGAATAAATTAATTTAAAAAATATTAAATTATAATAAAACAATGTTTTAATAGCTTAAAGTATTATAGAATTTGATTTCTTTACGCATAACAAATTTGACGACCATTATTACATTATTAAATTTGATATTTTTAATTTTAAATATAAAGAATATATTTCTTATTTTGTTATTGAAATATTATATTTAAATATATTGTATTTTTTAATATTGTATATTTAAATATTGATATGCCATATACAAAAGTCTTAAATCATATAAATAGTAAAATTTTATTTGCTCTTGCAAGAGCTGCTTCAGCAGCCAACTTGCGAGTTCCTCTTTAGACTGCAAAGAAATATTGCAGGAACATCTTAAATTATTGAAGATAATTTAAAAATCGCAATGATAACTTATTGGCCCATTTGTGGTAACCGTAATTCTATTATTTTAATTGTATAAACATAACGTCAAAAGGAAACGTGCAAGAGGACGTCACAAACTACGATGGCTCGACACCCTCCACGTTTATGATTAAAAATATTAATTCATATTTATATTAATCTGTTATAATTTATAATATAATTTATAATATTTATAATATATTAATCTGACATATTAGAATGACAATAAACATTTGGTTTTATGGCGAAATCCATTCGATAGAAAACTTAAGACAATATTTTAAGCTTTTATCGAATGGATTTCGCCAGAAAACCAAATATTTATATTAATATTTAAATATTTAAATAAATATTTCTTAATTTAAATAAAACTTCTGGAAAAATATATAAAATACAATTATGATAGAACGTAATTTAAGTAAATCGACTTAGTGGAGTTTTAAAATTCTTAATTATATATTATATTTTTGATAGAGTAAAATTAAATATTTATTTCTTTTTGTTTTTTTAAGAATTTTCTATTTGAATTTTAATTCTATAGTAAATAGTTAAAAGCTAAAAATATACGAATAAGTCAATATAAAAATTTCTTATATAAAAATGTTAGTAAAAAAATTCGAAATAAGTTTTGCATCAAAAATTATAAATAGCTACTCATTGTACTATTTAACTGAATGTACTATTTTACATTACATAATTGTCGTTATCAGCGCATATTGAATTTAAACAAATCATTTATCATTTTATCAATAAAATCTAATTTTAAGAAGCAGATGTTTCTTGTAATTAGTAGAGTCGTTTTTAAGTGTAATAATATTTTTCGTAACCGAGTAACTTGGAAATCGTGTACTTTAATCAAAGTATGCCTTTTGAATACGTTCAGCTGCAGATTTCCAAAGATTGCTTGCATCTAAATATATATATTTTTAATTGCTATTTAAAATGAACAAATACTTTTGGATCTGTTACTATTGATGTTGTAATTTTGGAGGTTCTCGGACGGTTCGTTGTCATTGTAGGATGAAGCGATATTTAGTTGATTGTTGTTGTCCTGTCTTTCGTACTTATTGTTTTCTTTAATGTTTCGATTATCAGTATTTTCATATGAATTTTCAGATAAATTGAATTTTTCGTAAGTGGGCTTAATGTTATTCGTCGGTATTGATGCTACATTTTCATTACTTCCCAAGTTACCAGCTTGTGAACTGTCTTCGTGTTTGGGCTGAACTGGATTAAAATAACTTGCGTATTTTGATAATGACTTTTGTGAATCCCTTATATGAGCGGGGAACTCTTTTAACGATATTTGGTGGTGTAAGGCAGCAGTGCCTATTGAATCTTTATTTTCTGGTCTGTAAATACCCGAATTCATTGAAGTTTCTGTCGGCTTTATTCCTGTGTCTGCATTACGCAATGAGTCACGATTATGTGCATTAGGGGCAGATTTAGATAAATTATACCGTGCTGTATTGGTTGAGTCGGCGGGAAACGTATGCGTATTTTGTTGGGATCTAGTACCGACGCTGTGTTGTATTATTCTTGATTTTGGTTGTGATAATGTGCTTGTACCTTGATTATAATTATAAGGAGTCTGATGATCAACAGTTTGTTCATTAGCGTACTGATACACCGTGTTATTTGTTGAACCCCGCGACAGACCTTGCTGATTTTGAAATTGATGGCTTATGTGATTATGTTGTGTATTTACTTGTGGTGGTGGTGAAACTGTGTAAAGCTTAGATCCCTGCTGAGGACTGTAAGGAGGCTGATAAATTTGTTGCTGGTGATTATTCGCATATTGCTGAATATGCTGAGGTTGTAAGTACGAATAAGGCGGTATAGTTTGTTTTTGTTGTATATTTGGTTTAGATATATATGAATACTCCTTCAACTTTTGGGGATCTAAAATTACATTACATAAAACATTTAACTGATGGCTTTATTAATCGCTATAAAAATCAATAAAGTTGTATGTTTATCAGCTATAACTCAAATGTCAATAATAAATGATGACTTTGTACATATTAATATGAAATATTAATTAAGATCAATACAAATTTAAACATTTATTTTATTGACTGAAAACAGTGAAGTTTAGACAAAATTTACAGTCATAATTAGCAATCAAATGTATGCATATATGATACTACTTTTGGTAGCTATATCGCTTAACAGCTTAGAATAATAGATACGAGATTGCCATTTTTTTGAACTGTTCTACTCATTCATATAATTCTAGCCTATTGTATCGACCCTCAGACGATAATGGTTTATTATAGTTTTTTAACCTTAATATCAAGTTTATGGTTAAATAAAATTTTTATAATTTACTCAACGAAATATTTTCCCGTGTCATTTTCTGACTTTTCTGACAAACAGTGAAAACTGTTTGTCAGAAATAGATTACATCGAGTAATCACTTATCAAAACATTTGCCGATTCTATGCGGTAAACCTTAAGTTTGTGGTAATCGAAAAGAGTGAGCGTCGCTAATATCATGCAAAAATTCGGATGCTATCATTGTAAGGGCTACCTATGAGTTATCGGCTATTTGGTAAGAATTGTCTATTCGGATTTTGTAGCAAATTGATAGATTAAAGTAGAATTTCCTTAAATTTTTCTTTTGCTTGTCCCGCAAGGTTCCGTTTTCGGAATTAGTTTACCTTACCAGAGAACAACTCTTGTCGTTTATACTGCAGAAACGTTTCGCTTTATTGATACGACGGCGTTTCGTTCGCGTGTGTCGAATTGGGATTCGAAGCAACTCTTACTGGATAGTGATATCCAATTCAAGCGTGCCGTTGAATTCCCGAACATTCGGAAGTTTGGTTGTCAAAGAAAGCAAGCATGTATAATGAGATTTTCTCTTCGGTTTTCATAGGAAGTTTTGCTCAAATAGGATAATGTGACATACACGAGAATCCGCATGTACTTGTAAATACTGTTTACGTATGTGCCCACAGCACATACATGTTCGAACTTGCATTCATTTAAAAGCACTATCCCTATTGCTGCTTAACGACCTATGAATTAGTATCATTAATTTAAAAGATGCTTGCCGTATAAACGTTGTTGTATCGTAATAAGTGTTGATGTTGATCCTTCCTCATCGCCCGTGGCGGCAGAGGGTTATTATTTAAATAAATTATCATAGATAATTATTATTTTTTAAGACAATATTTTTTAAACATTGAAATACAATTGTTTCTGTCAGTCAGAATCTTTGCCCTATGTCGGCTCGAGCTGGCTGACCTTTTGTTGCTGCTCGTCGTCCATATTGTTCAATTGATTGTGCGCAATCAAACGCCAAAAAATATGGCTTCCCCGAATGCCCAAGCTTAAAGCCCTTGCCATAGCGAACCCAAATTTAGCTCGAAACAATTGGATGCAGTCATTATAAGGAATGTCACGTTTTTTGTGATTGTATTTTTGCAATTCGTCTTAATATAAGCTGTGCAGATGAGCTTAATTCACCTGTCGCGGATATCACGAATGGAGTAAATGTTGCTCGTTCAAGTACCGCAATTCGTTCACCGTACTTTTAAATTTGTCGGGATTCGTAATAGCGAAAAGTGTCCGACTCTGTATATCTTGGGTAATACGGTGCCAAGTGACTAAATGTACAAATGTCTACAAGGAACCGCACCGCTATTCCCAAAATGGCCATTGCATGCAACATCTAATCATATTGTGTCGAATTGACGGTATGCCTTTAGTCTGGCAAGCAAGTGAATGACTCACCGTAAAATACTCCCAGATGCATTTCGATAATAACCCATTTGAAAACCAATTTTTTATAGCGTACAGCTAAGGCGTCATGAAACTCTTGTTTTGTTAAATTTAATCTAAGTTCTTGCAGTGGTCTCGAAGCGATCCAAGTTGTTGACCCTTTATCAGAAGTATACTTAACCAAACTCTCCATTGAGTTAAGAATATTAGTTATACGATTAATATACAATCTATAGCATGCCGCTTTTATTATTACTACAACAGGTTACAGTCATAAGGCTGTTTTGACCGCTCATAAAAAACAAATTAATACAAGAAAAATAAATAAAAAAATCATTCAGTATATATATATATATATATATATATATATATATATATATATATATCGTATGAGATCATGAAGATCGATTGGAATCGGGACTGGTGATCCTTTGATGGATTCTTATTTATGTAACGAATAGTTGCTAGGTCACACGAGGTGACTTTCGCATTGAAAACCAGCTACAGAATCTTTCCTTCGTGATATCCAATTCCATACACCCTGACTACTAACGGCGCCATTGCCACAACCGTTTTCGTTTCGCCCGCTTTTTGCCACATGTTGGTAGCCCCGGGCTCGTCAGAAGGCTGACTACCAACTCTTCGCCTTTTGAAATTTGACTCATCCGAGATTCGAGCTTTCGCTCTCCGTACTTGGCTTGCGCTCTTGACTGCTAGGCTACGAATCCAGAATTACCAGATTTCGACTGCTAGGCGCCGTTAGTAGTCAGGGTGTATGGAATTGGATATCACGAAGGAAAGATTCTGTAGCTGGTTTTCAATGCGAAAGTCACCTCGTGTGACCTAGCAACAATTCGTTACATAAATAAGAATCCATCAAAGGATCACCAGTCCCGATTCCAATCGATCTTCATGATCTCATACGATAAAAATCTATAATAAGCATGCCAGAGAAGCATCTCGGACAATGCAGTTTCTGGATATCATGATGGAAGGTTTCATATACTGTGTGAAATCTGGTAATTCTGGATTCGTAGCCTAGCAGTCAAGAGCGCAAGCCAAGTACGGAGAGCGACAGCTCGAATCTCGGATGAGTCAAATTTCAAAAGGCGAAGAGTTGGTAGTCAGCCTTCTGACGAGCCCGGGGCTACCAACATGTGGCAAAAAGCGGGCGAAACGAAAACGGTTGTGGCAATGGCGCCGTTAGTAGTCAGGGTGTATGGAATTGGATATCACGAAGGAAAGATTCTGTAGCTGGTTTTCAATGCGAAAGTCACCTCGTGTGACCTAGCAACTATTCGTTATATATATATATATATATATATATATATATATATATATATATATATATATAGAACCATGGGTACTGCTTCAAGGGTGGAAATTAGCATTTTGTGGGGCACTCTATCAAAATCCCGACTAAAGTCAAGAAATATTACGTCGATACAATATCCGTTAGAAACATGTCCAACCCAATCTTCACGAGCATGTAATAAGTTTGTAAGACATGAACGCCGAGGGCGAAATCCATGCTGTGCATTATTGAGAATTCTCAGCGAACAAAAATGATCATATATACGTCTGTTTAGTATGCGCTCAATCACT
Source organism: Pomphorhynchus laevis (assembly GCA_012934845.2). NCBI lineage: Eukaryota > Metazoa > Acanthocephala > Palaeacanthocephala > Echinorhynchida > Pomphorhynchidae > Pomphorhynchus > Pomphorhynchus laevis. Next base: position 51,552 of record WNNJ02001507.1, on the reverse strand, counting down.
TTGCATACAACACTAGTTAGACTTATTGGCCTAGTTATTTGGATCACCTTTTTCACCCTTTTTATAAATTGGTACTACAATTGATTTTTTCCAGGCAGCAGGTAACTTCGAGATGCGCAAGCTAAGCTCAAATATGGATGCTAATGGCTCAGCCAGAACATGAGCAAGTAACTTAAGTTGAGGGTGGATATCATCTGGGCCTGCTGCTGATGATCAAGATAACATAGTCAATTCAACAAAAACCTCATGTGCTGTTATGGTTAAAACTAGAGAATCAATTTCTACCTGTTGTGATGATGCATATTCAATCCGCTAGAGAAAGCATCTGGTGTTAGCTCAAAAGCGAACGCAAACACTTCTGCCATGTTGTCTGGCGATGTCACACGAGTGTTACCGTCTTTTAAAGATGAAATAGCTGGTAGCAGAGCTCTGGATCCTTTCACATAAGTTCAAAATTTTTTGGTTCTGTATCAATTTGTAAAGCTACTTGATTTTCAAAACTTTTCCTTTTTGTAATATTAAGGCGATTGACGAAATTACGGAACATTGTATATCGCTTTTTAAAGTTATTCTGATGACGGGTTAGTTCAAAAGTCGATTCCTATGTTTGAGAGCATATCGCAATTCAGTGTCAAACGAAGGAGGGTATTTAGCTTTACTTTTTGGTAATCTACGGAGTGGTGCAAACTTATCTGCAGAGCTACTAAACCTGATTCAATGGCATGCCATCTTACCTCAATGTCTTCACTAAGACAGTTGAATGATCTTCCTAGTGCCGCCTCTCGTAATAAGTCTTCATCAATTTGTTGCCAAGATCTTTTCGACACTATCAGATTTTCCACTTTTGGGATTATACACATAGGAAAATAATTGAATAAGATCATACAATGACCTCTCAATCCAATTGTTCTCTGATAACTCATATTACCCACACTTGTAATTAATTTGGAAAATACCAAATCTAGACAAGATTCTTGGTTTTGCGCGAATCTGATGGGCAACTGCACATGTTGCTCTAACATGAGATCATTTGTAAGAAAATTCCACAAATCCACATCTGACTTGGAAGAACCACTATCCAAAACATAATTCCCGATGTGACCAGCTGAGGGTATATTAAAATCGCCAACTAATAGATATTCTTTAAGCTCAGAACAGTGACTAATTAGTTTAGAGAATTCATGATTAAATACAGATGATTGTGGCGACCTGTAGCACACGGCAATACCTAAGGGACCTCCTAAGTGTGAAACAATGACTAAGAGAAACTCATACGTGCCCAGTTCATTTTTAAAATTACGAGTGGAAATACTATTTAAGGATGTCGTAATATAGAGCGCAACACCTCCACCCTTCCGAGAATCTCTATCGGTTCTCAACAAATTATAGCCCATAATAGCAATAAAATCATCGGAGATATCACGATGCAGCCATGTTTCAGTGAGAGGCAGAATCGCTAGTTCATTTGAGATGACCCATGCCTTAAGTTCATCAAATTTTGGTTGGTAAAATACTCCTTATATTAGTATAGGCGACACTAATACCAGAAGCAGAGGGCATTTGAGTAGTAATGTTGGATGTGATAACAATGCGCGCTAGATTTCCTCATTGTAAAAAAGGAATCCCTCAAAGAACTCTCCAAACTCACCAACGCACAAATGGTCACCGACGAACTATTCGAAAATTTCTTATCATTAGATCAGTCTCTCCATTCGATCTTCTAATTGTTAGATTATCACGAGCATTATTAAGCAATAATCTTTCCTCAACCGAGAGATCTTTAAAAAATTTTGTCGTCTTACCTTTCAAGCGATAACTTCTAGCTAAAACTGCTCTTGTATTATCTGCAGAATCAAATACTTCTTTAATTAATCGTGGTTTATGTTGTGCTTTTCAATACTAAAAAACTTTACCAGTTCCCTATGCTTTAAATCGACTGGAATTGACGATTGATTTAATTTGTTTTAATAAATTTTTTATCAGTTATATAGTTATTTTACAAAACCTCTTTCTATTTGAAAATATTAATGGGTAAAATTGTGGCTTCTCAATGCACGTAACGCGTTCGCCATATTTTGAGAATCATCCGGAAGTGCAAATTTGCGGTTCAGTGATAACAATAATAATAAAATAACGGTTTTCTTAAAAATCCAAAAGGTAAAATGAGACATACATGACAGAACAGTCAATAGTCAATAACAACCAAAAAATTGTATTCAACCATGGTAGTCTTCTTGATACATCTTCTTATTACACCACAGGTCCATGAGGATCTGAGCCCACCAACCGATCCAACAAGCCGCCTTTCGACTGAACCACCCGGGGTTTTTCACCCCCTCCCCGAAGAATCCAATCGAGACGGACTATGCTGGGTAAACGAGAAACGAGAAGCTTAAGAAACCTTAGCATTTGCTCATGGGGAACGTCCTTTCGAAAAGAAGACTAATCCCGAGATAGCCCAAGTGCCACAGAGGCGCACCTGGGTTTTCCTTTTCAATGACAGATATTCAGCCCGTTTCAGGGCCCACCTAGCTTTCTTCAGGGCACGTTTGAATCTATCCAGGTCAGCCTTCGCCAACCAGTTCACCGTAACGGTGAACCCCAGGTATTTTACTCGACTTGTAAAGGTGAAGAGTGGTTCAGAGGCAAATATGGAGGAGAGCGCAGAGAGTGCTAGTCTCTTAAGTTTTTACTTTGTTGCAGGGGAGCCATGAAAGACTACCTCCTGAGATTTTGCAGAGTTTAAAATAAGATTGGATTGGGGTAGCTGGTCTTTTAATCTTGAAAAGAAACGGCTGATGTCAGAGACTACGTCTTTACATCTGCACCCAGTGAACATGGCTGTGGTGTCATCAGCGTACACCACAAGACGTTGTTCGCGTTTAATATTTTGAATAGTTCAATAGAGGCAGCAAGGTATAATGTAGGAGAAAGTGGGGAATCTTGAGGCACAACCGTAATAGGGTAGAATTGACGTGCATCAGGGTCGTCTTCATAGTAGAACCACTTGGTAAACAGCAGGCTATCCACCCTGTTCACAATTTTCGCAGGCAACCCGAGGGACCTGAGAGAAGAGATCACAAAAGGAATAGAGATGCGGTCAAATGCAACAAAAAAGTCAAGAAAAACAGCCACAACTAGATGACGGCTATTATCCGACAAAACTGTTCCACCTCACCAACTGCTGAATGGACCGAGCGACCTTTAACGAACCTATGAAAACCTGGGGAGATTACATTACGCCTACTTAGATAATCGCGGATTTTATGCGCAAGTGCTTCTTCGTAAATCGACACGAGGGCATATTGAATCGAAATGAGTCGCAGATCTTTAGGGCATGAACAGGATTTTTTCTTAGGAAGAAAAACACGATTACTAATTTTGATGACTACTACATCGGAAGGGAAGGCTAAAAGCATTGTGACGACCACCTCTCTTCATTCATCGGCTGTCAAAAGCTGGCATACCCGAGAAGAAAGCGGAGTGACGGATTTGGAGGTGCCCGAGAGTTGACCCCAGGAGTTAAGGATATCCGTAACAGATAGATCCCTCCCTATTCCGGAAGTTACACCAAGGCGTGATTGGTTGAGGTGATTGAGTGGCTCCATAGTTGTGTAGGTATAGTGACTCATCCAGAACTTTATCAAGGCCTACATTCCCTATCCAACCCAATGCTCTATCCTTCCAGCAAACAAACTTCTTCTTCAAAATCTTTCAAAAGGAAGACTGAGAAGAACTAAGACGAGCAATCCTCGTCCTATCCTTGCTCAGCTGGTACCTATATCTAGTGCTCCAGTATTCATTCGAGAGAGCCTGTCTGGCGGAAACAGAGAGATTAGGGAGGTTAAGCAATTTCGCTAGGACCTTGAGTTTCGTTGAAGTGGGATTGTATATACGACCTCTATAGGTAGTCGATAAAATCGCGGTAGCTTGCGAGAAGAGGTAGGTATTAAATTCGATCAGACTCTCATTTCCTATTCTGGGAAAGAGTTGGATATCCGCTTGAAAGAACGTCACTCTGATCGGATCAAAGTGAAACCTCCTTCGAAGCAACGTATATTTCTCAATTCTCCAAAGAATTAGGTCATGAGAGGTGGACAATTGCTTGCGCGACTGCTCCGTGCAGAGGGGTTTTAACAACCACCTCGAGTGAAGCAGTAAAATGTCGAGGATTGAATTTGTTGATGTGCAATGAAAGGTAGGGAAGGTGGTTTGTGAATAAGATAACTGTTCCTAGCTCTGCGAAGTGCTGCATTGATCCAACGTACAGTTCTGTCGTTGAAATCCCCAAGTATCATGTCGTAGCCGCTGTCGATAATACTATCCAGGGTGACACGGTTCTTGTGTATCTCTCCAGGACGGATGTAGACATTGGCTAGACTGAGGCGTTTACCGTTCTTACAGAGTGAAACTACTAAACAAGACATGGCTGGACAGGAATAGTTTAATAGGAGGGAGGACCTTAAGGAGCACTTAACTAATATCAAGAGTCCTTGAGATGAAGAGGAGTGAGGAGGGGTTATGTACGGAGTATAGTGGGAACAAATATGCTTTGGGATAAATCGAGTAATGTCCTGGGGGAGACGGATAGACCGCGTCTCCTGAAGGACTATGACATCTGCATCTCTACCGGATAGAAGTCTAAGGGCAGAAGCACTTCCCGAATTCCACTAAAGGATATTCAGTAAAAAAGACTTACGAGTACTCTGCATTGCATTAGATTAGCTGGGTGGGATTGCCTTGACCTAGACGGAGCTAGGGGCGGAAAGGTCGCCCTTTTAACCACAATCCCCTACTAGGGAAGACACTTGCCCACGGGCATTATCTTCATTTCCCATGAGTGCAACGGTAACTTAGATTTAAACATTTTCCCGCTCTTCACAGGAGGAACTCTGTGTGAGGATGCTGCTCTTTTCTTTGATTCCTTCAGGACCGGAGGGTCGGCGATTACCGGAGGGTTAAAAAATAAGGCGAGCTGTTTCTGAATCAAGTTCTCCAATTGCTTGAAGATTGCTTGTCTTGTGGAGTCGACTAACCTGATGATGCCGTTGTCAGTCATTCTACCCGCAACTGCACCAAAAGTCACGGTGTCATCTGCTTTATTGAGATGGGATGAGCAGTGGCGGGAACAATACAGTTTGAAGTTCGCACACTTCCTAGACACGCCGGGTGGGCTCTTCCACAATTTGAACACTTGGGCTGGGAGGAGCACTTCCCGCCAACTTGAGGGCAATTCGTTAGGCCATATACCCCATAAGACTTCTCCTTAACACATCCAGAGCCCCAGTGGCCCCATTCGTGGTAAATATTGCAGTACGGGTAAGTTAGCTCGTCGGTGCTTATGAGTTTAAACATTAGGTTATGTCCCAAAAATGGTTTACATGCGGCTTTTGTTAGGATCTCAGCATTATCAATGAAAGAGGACGCAAAAGCTATCGGGAGAGGAAATCCATTCTTCCCAGTCACGTACCGGAAGTTTGTTAGTCTAAATAGTCTCTTTAAAGACTCAATATACTTCTCATCCAGGATGGGAGGAAGATTCGAAATTTTGATGGAAGCTTGAATAGGTTTAAATTGTATTGTTCCAACATCCATTAATTCGTCATGGAAAAAAGTTTCATACTCCTTCGCAAGGTCCCAGGAAACGAAGGAGATCTTGATTTCAGTTTCAAAGTAGCGTACTAAATAGAATAGGACTCTATTGTTATATTTTTCAGTAAACTTCAGCAGGAATATGTTAAATAGCTTATGGAGCTCTATTGGTGCTAATAGCTTAATAACCGGCATATTTTTTAATTTGGGTATTAGGGGAAGTTCCCAAATTACCTCATTTACGGTAGATGACAACAAACCACTTACCTCGTTTGATATTGTAGACAAAGTTTCCTGCATTTTGTTTGAGTTTATACGGTATTCTCCGATTTCTGTTGCAATTGTAGAATCTTTTGATCCTCCGATAACACACAATTTGCTCATGGATTTTTACAGTTATATAAATACTGAGTGATAATGGTACATGCGGCATTATTAAGTTCATTTGCTAAAAATTCCGTACGATATCGTGCCGTATAACTGTGAAGTGGAATTATGCTTCATTCCCTTTGTGATCTCTTCTCTTAGATCCCACGGGTTGCCTGCGAGAATTGTGAACAGAGTGGATATCCTGCTGTATACCAAGCGATTTTACTATGAAGACGACCCTGATGCGCGTCAGTTCTACCCTATTACGGGTGTACCTCAAGGATCCCCACTTTATCCCATCTTATATCTTGCTGCTTCATTAACCTCTTTAAAATATTTAAACGTGAACAACGTCTAGTGGTGTACGCTGATGACACCACAGCCCTGCTTACTAATCACAGGTGTAAAGACGTAGTCTCTGACATCAGCCGTTTATTTTTAAGATTAAAAGACCAGCTACCCCAATCCAATCTTATTTTAAACTCTGCAAAATCTCAGGAGGTAGTCTTTCATGGCACACCTGCTACAAAGTAAAAACTTAAGAGACTAGCACTCTCTGGGCTCTCCTCCATATTTGCCTTTGAACCAATCCCTACCTTCACAAGTCGAGTAAAATATTTGGGGTTCACCGTTACGGTGAACTGGTCGGCAAAGGCTGAGCTGGATAGATTCAAACGTGTCCTGAAGAAAGCTAGGTAGGCCCTGAAACGGGCCCAGCATCTGTCATTGAAAGAGAAAACCCAGGTGCGCCTTTGGGGCACTTGGGCTATCTCGGGATTAGTTTTCTTTTCGAGAGGACGTCCCCTAGAGCAGACTAAGGTTTCTCAAGCTCCTCGTATCTCGTTTACCCAGCATAGTCCGCACCGACTGGATTCTTCGGGGTTGAAAGAACAGGGTGGTTCAGTCGGAAGGCGGCGTGTTGGATCGGTTGGGGCGCTCAGATCACCTTGGATTTGAGGCCGTGATCATGGAAGAAGACTTTACTTGCTGTATTGTTTATTTCCTTTGATTTTCTGTAACTGACCTGTTATTTATATTTTTCACCATGTTTTATTTTTATTGAGAAAATCTTTATTTATTTATTTATTTTTGTTGGATTATGAAAATAATTTCAACAATCATAAAAATTTTAAATAAGATCTAATATTTAATTTTAAACTAAATTTGGATACGCATTTGTTTCATTCAAAGCCTTAGATTCAAAATAGTATATATCAAATTTTGACAGTTTGTTCTTCCATAACAAATATGAAAATAGTAAAGAATTTAAAAAACGATTTTTGTTAAGGAGACTACTCGATTTTATTACATAATAATTTTGTGTAAAATTATTATGTCATTCTTACAGCAAATTTCTTGGTTTTATCAAAATATTACTAATTGTTGTGTAGCCGAATATTTTAATTCTTTGTTTTATTAATATTTAAAAAAATCTCTATACTTTTATCCGTAATATTGTGTTATATATTTTATTCATAATTAAACTATTTTATTAATTATTAAATGTAAAATTATAAATTTTAACATGCTAAAATTAATTTAACTAATTTGTATTTTAAACTTTTAGTTTGAAAAATAATTTGTGTTCTAAACATTACATTACCATATTGAAGATGACTGGGAGTGTATTGGTCAAATATTTGTTTCCAGTTTTTTCGGTCACGTGCTGATATATACAAGGGTTCGGGCATTGGTATATAAACATTGGGAAAATAATCTAAAAATGTATTTAAAAAATTGACTCAGCAATCTTATAGTTACCTGTTTTTTTAACACATTCGCCTAAATCTTCAAACGCAAATAGCTGGTCATTAAGTGCTTCATCAAGTACTTGGGTTTGGACGCTGATAAGAAAGTCGGCAACATGACTAGTTGGCATTTCAAGCGAATTTGTCGTTACATTTTGAGACGGTATCCCTTTTTTCTTAGGGAATTCGTGCATTGTCTTCATTGCTAAGGAGAATACTCTGTTCTGTAATTTCACAATGGGTTGATTCTGCAATTATTTCAAATTAATCACTCTAGTATGCATTGGCGTATATTGTGCAATCACAGCGTGCTAATCACTTGCTCGTTTTGGTTAGCAGCGTTTAGCGATAGGTGGTAGATAATGAGTAAACTAGAGAGATGAGTTTGTAGAAATATTTTTAACACGTAATGTGTAGTGCATTTGGGAAAATTCAATTTTCCTTGAAAAGGCTAATTTAAAAGTTTCGATTGCAGTGACGTAATGCACGTTGTGTTTGCTTTGCTTCAACTGATATTTGTATATTTTTAAAAACTAAAATTATTATTCTACTTGTAGTTTGAATTTAAAGATTGTAAATATAAAAACAAACACGTTTAAATTTTTACATTTAAATTTTTGAATTTTATTCTTTAATTTTTAAATCGATAGATGGCTTGAAAAAAAATCATTTAAATAATCTAATAGATGCATATTTTAAACTAGGTTACTATGAAAATAAAATCAAAAAATAGTTAAATACATAAATCAACACAACAGTAATAATAATCTATTTAAAGTGGCAAATGCGTGACAACTGCACGCTTATGCTGGCACGACAATGCCGTGCCAACAACACGGCATTAATGTTGATTGGCGTATATGAATGGGCAGATGATTCCACGAGAGAGGATCAACCACAAGGAAGGAGCGGAAGTCAAAAGAGGTAGAGTAGTTTTGGACGTAAAAGAAGGGAATTACGGGAACGCAGAGCACAGTACACAGGACGAGAATTTTCGAGAAAATGAAGGTTGAGAAATGAAGGGGTATGACAAGTTACAATGCGGACAGCAATGAGAAGAAGACGAATTTGAACATGAGAATAAATGGTAGGCAAATCAGGAGAAGCAAGATAGTGAAATGTTTGATCAAAACGACGAAGACGGAGGAGAATTCGGACTGTTGCGTTGACGATGCGTTGTAGGGGAAGAAGAGTGGAGTTAGGTGAGTTGGAAAATAGACTAAGACAATAATCGAGTTTAGAAAAAAGGAGAGAAGATATGAGAGTCATACAAGAAGGGAAATCGATCAATCTACGAACTTGACGGAGGTTGCGGAGAATCAAGGTAGATGAGCGTACTTTATCTCTAACGAAAGGTTTAAGTGAAAGTCGGTTGTCGAAATGGAAGCTTAAGAAAACGAGACTGTCAACGACAGGAAGAATTGTAGAGTTTAATGATATAATGGGAGGTTCTAAGACTGCGTCGAGGAAGGATCCACGTTATTTTGGATTTATTAGGATTCATAGTAAGACGAAGAGAAGAAAAATGATTGAAAATTGAGGCAAGACAGTTGGAAAACGAAACACTAAGATCATGAATACGATAGCAGGTTTATGAGCATAGAGTTCGTTTTGCTGATGTTTTAACTTACTCTGGCGTCAAATCATAATATCGTGAGACATGATGTTCCACGCATCCATCCAACTTATCTCTAAGCAACAGGCTGACAGAAGCCGATGTGTTAATAGGATGAAGCTCTCATAGCTTCTGAAGCACAATGATACCATTAATTTCCGTTCCCAATGACACTATTCCACAACCAGACCGTTGTTTTAATAATCGCGATGCTTCGCTAATTTTTCCAGTTTAAATAAGGTTGACAGACTTCTTTATATTTGATGTAGGCTTGTTTCCATTTTTTCTAGTTCATTTACACGACACTTCTATAAAATCAAATTTCTGCCAATAGCTCGATAAGTTTGTCCTCTCTCCAGAGTAGTATTCTCCGTTCCAGGGTTTTCCTAGTTAGGTTAGCTTTTCATGTCGGAATTCTCTGCAAACGAATTTGGCATAGCACGGTGGCTCATTTCAAATGTGATCATTTCGATCTGTTTTTGTTTTATTAAAGTCATCGAAACACGATGTAATCATACCAAGAAATTACTTGTTCGCACCACACATCGGTAATTTAAAAATTTTCGGCACCAATGGATTATTTCGTCATACACAATATCAAGTGAAAATTTTTCCAAATTTATCTCTGTCATGGATATTGGATCGTGTGATGTTCGTACGTTCGAGGGTTGAACCTTCGTTATAATTTGAAACTCGTTCTTTCCATGATTACTGTATATTTGGTTACATTGAGTTTTGGGCAGGCATATGGAGCTGAGCAATTGAGGCATGATTTATTCGCTCTCGCGCACCGACACCGTCTGCATTTTGTAGCTACGCCGTTGTACGAGCAACACCTGCATCGAATAGGGAATGGCTCGTGGCATAACTGATCGTCGGCCAGCGCCTTTTATCTAGGGATGATTTTGCGGTGTGTAAATTGGCTGTGTTGAGTTTGTAATTTGTGTAATTAGTGTACTTTGACATGTTTCCAATCTATTTCCAATTAACCACTTTCACCAGTATATTGTGTATATAAGTTAAATTGTTCACTGTGTGTTTAAGCTTGCATGATATTTCTTAATTAGTTTTTTTCAATTCATAATTTTTTGTAAGTATTTATTTTCAACCCAACTTTCCTTCATTCCTATAAATTTACAAAATTATAAAAAAGAAAAAAAATGAATATTTTTAATGTCTATTAATATTTTACCTTGAATCAATAGCCTCAAATTACACTATAAACCTAAAATGATATATAAAAATCGTTATCTCAGATAAAAAATTATTTTGTGTTTGTTAATAACTATTAATTAAATTATTATTATTTGTAATTAACTATTATTTATAAATGTTCATTAAATTATTTACTATTTAATTATTTTATTTTTATTTATAGAAATCGTCAAAGAAGATAGTTGCCCTAGGGAGGGATATCCAGCCGACTTCAAAAAGGATACCGCATTCCCTCGTTGCACGGCTGCGCTGAATCGTTGCATGAGCCAGCTCAGTGCGCGTTTATCTCCGGTTGTCCGCCCAACCTCGAATCAAGCTGCCGCGAAATCGCAGATGCGTTGGACCGACCGCGCCAAGTGTTTCGATGGCGATGGGGACGAACAAATACTTTATATCCTCGAAGCAGCTGTATTTGGTTCGTTTGAGCTACTCCGCGTGGGCTGCAACAGCGCTAGCAGAATACACCGCATGGGCGATATGACTGGTGGCCAGGGTGTTCGGGCAAGTGAAATCCCAATAGAATAAACGACCAGCTTCCCATGGCTTAAAATATTCGCACCATCGGGTCGTTTGCCATCATCTCGCGCCAAGCTTGCCGGCTTGAGTTTGAACGGCGATCCCGAAGCAGCGAAAGCCATTCTCAAAATCTCGTTGACCGCGACATGTCGATTGTGACGAGACGTTATCCTATTGCAGTCTAAGGCATAATAAGCACTGTGCCGCGAAACCAACACTCCGCAAATATACCGATGCAGTTAAAAGCATCGAACACCGAACCTCAACGCCACGTCGATGGAAATAGATCGGTCATCAAGTCGTGTGCGGACGGGTGTGATCGGTAGTGCTTCAAAGAACACCATGGACCACTTGGATGCTACTGCGATTAGTCGGGCTCGAGATCAGTTGTGCATACTTCGTCGACACGCTTCGTATTAGTCGGCCATCCACCATTTTTGAGATATTTGATCCGATGGAATGGTCTCCGAAATTCCGCGTTCCATTGATTTGTGCTATTTTCAAAGTCGGATTCTGAAGGGCGAAAGGTTAACGGCGGACAGTTCCTTAGCAGTATCTTCTTCAGTTCCGTTGTTTCGTTGATAGATAAACCAAACACAGGAATGGTATCCTCCAATGCCTGACAAAGACCGAGGACGGATCGGTTAAGTCGCTTGCCTCCAGGCTTCGTTGGGTAGTGGCACATTGAGTATTTCGCTCAATAGTCTTTGAATTTCAGTGTCGAAAAATTGAAGCATTTCACTTTCTTACACGGGTACATTGAAAAATGAAGCCAATCTTTGTCAGCTAAGTGAGCTACACAAAATCCCCAAGGCGTCGTAAGCGCTCAAATCGATCAACCGGGTTCCGGCGTTATGAAGCTCGTTCACTGTGCAACTTAGTGCGTTGTTGATGCTTGCTTGCCCTCCAAGCGGTGCACTCTAAACTGTGTGTCTTCAGGTGATAGTCTTGCACCCTGTTAACTTGCATGTTATAGCTTTGCTTACATTCCTGCTATTGGTGATCATTTCGCACTTTTGGAAGTTTAATTGCAATCCAACTTCGGATCCGTCATCCTGAATTTTGTGGATGTCAGCAAGAATGTCCTCAACCGTTCTGCCCAGGACGCAGTCGTCAAGGTACCATAGGTTCAGACTGGATTTTAAGCTATGTGCTAAACTGTTGACGATGAGGCAAAATAGTATAGGGCCCTATGGGTCTCCATGTGAAATGCCTTCAGCCGAGATGATACGTTGGTTTTTGTATAGAAGCTCGCTCTGGCGGTCGTAATAACAAAGTCGAACAAAACGGTAAAATATGCGGTATTTCGCGAGCAACGCAGCGAAGGATTGCATCTCTTATCAAGCAGTTGAAAGCGTTGTAGTATTCGAGTACATCAATTTATGTTAACAGTAGTTGATTTTTATTTATCATTATTTTTTATTTATAAATAATTTAATATGCGTAGACTCAGCTACGTGATCTGATCTTTTAATAATTTTGCAAAATGTCATCAATTATACCAGTTGATATTTGGTTTAGATCTCACTGAGTACATCTCGACTTTAGATTAAACTCACGTAGTTAAAATCATGAAAAGATAGCGATTATTTATAGATAATTTACTTGTTAAATTGAAATATAAACCTTTGCTTGAATTCAAAATCTATCATGACTAAATTTACCATATCAATATATCGCAGACAGGCAAACAAAAAATACTTTCATTTTTAAATAAAAATAAATAAATTGATATTTTAAATTTTAATATTATGGTAAATTAGACTGTTTAGTAGACAATCTTGTCCAGTGAGATAATATTTTTCATAAAAAACTATTTACGATTATGAACTGTGTGTTAAAATCCAAATAAATTTCTACTTTTTATGATGTCAAACAGTATTTTTATATTAGCTTAAAGCCATTGTCATAAAATACTAGGCCACCAAAACCAAGGTAATACAAAAATTATAAAAATATTGTTTCAGAAAGCTCATAAAGTTCATGCTTTAGATAAATTACGTATCAAAGTCAACGTTTGCTAAACTAGAAGTATAAGATTTGTTCTTTTTCAAATAAGGTATGGAAAGTACCCCATTATTTTTGGATTATATATCAAATTTCTTTTTATTTACTATGTCAAGTCATATAGTATATGTCAAGTCATATTACCCTTATGAACTGGTTGTTAAAGTTTATATTTTATTTTGATATCTTTTGCATTTGATTGAATAATATATGAACACAGTCATGTATAAACCACATTATGGTCAGTTTATAAACGAAATGCTAAATTTATCACGGGTAGTCTCTCACTTGAAAAATAACCTGGATTAATTACTGTGAAGTCATATTACCCTTATGAACTGGTTGTTAGCAAAAAATGATATGTGTCTTCTGTCAGTCACTCCGCTACCATTAAAATATATGAAAATGTTGGTCTCCGTTTGAGTCCACTCCACATCAGCCACTGAAATCAACATTGTGTTATTCAATTGTATTGTTTCAAGAAGCTCATAAAGTTCATGCTTGAGATAAATTACGTATCAAAGTCAATGTTTGCTAAACTAGAAGTATAAGATTTATTCTTTGTCAAATGAGGTATGGATCGTATGCCTCAATTTTTAGATTATATAGAAAACTTCTTTATATTTACTAAGGTAGTTCGGTAATATTTTTGTGGATGACGCAAGCAATGAACATTATGGAAATAATGATTATTTTGTCTGTGATCAATAGTAAATTTCATATATTTGGTTAATCGCAATCGTTTCTGCAAAAAATATTGTAAAATTATTGAAATGAAAATTCCAGAACAACATTGACTAAGTTAAAGCTATTTAAAAATTTTGTGAAAATATTCTGCCGTATTAATAGCACCAATGACTGTCTGAACTAACTAAAATTTATTAGTTTAAATTAATTCCAAAATATATTTAAATTCCTGGTTTGTCGATTTATTATTTGTTATAGTATAATAAAGTATATACTTTTTAATACAGTAAATCAATATCTAAGCAGTATAATAATTTTTGTTTCATAGTAAACGGTATAATTAGAGAAGTATAAAAATATGTATTTATGAATGAAAACAACAAAAATTGTTATAATAACTTTATATTAATATTTTTAAATATTTTAAATTACGAAATTCTTTGAAACGTTTATAAAAAAATCACTCAAAATCACTCTTTAGCTCTTCGCCATATCGTCCCAGAAGAATTCTTATAGTGACAAGCAAATCGAACCTCCAAGTCGGTATTACATAGAGTAGAGGTTGAATTGACTCACTCGAACGGCATAGAATGTGTACCACATTCCTGAAACCATTTTAAGGGCTATCTGCTGTACTTGCACAAGGATGTCGGTTTTTTCTTTGATAGGGGAAAATACCGCGTTTACCCATACTCAAGCAGCGAACGCGGCTGCTTGGAATAAAGCACTCGGAACATACATGGGTTTATCACTGAAGACGAACGTCGGATAGACCAAAACATTCGAGTTGTTGTCTCAGCTTTGATAATCGTCTCCACTTTCGATTTGAGCGATCCTGACATCAATACCTCAAAATCTTGTTCAGCAGTGACACCTGGGATTCGTGGACCTTTCAAGAAATATTCCTAGTGATCTTCTCTAGAGTCTCAGAACTGCACACTTCTTCTCATTTATCGGGATCATCCAAAGTTTTATCCAGTCAATCAAACGATTCAAATCCTTCCGGAGTTTTGCACTCTTAGAGGGGAGTCAAATCTTGACCACGTTTTAAATCGCTGCAAACAACAAGCACGGGCTTTCAAAGCTCCCTGTAAGGTCACTGACAAAGACCTTGAAAAGAAACGAGACAATTACAGAGCCTTGAGGGACACCAAGTTTGGCATCTTCGAATTTGATGTAATGCCGTTCATATCAACTCGATTTGTCCTTCCGACCAGGAAATGTACTATCCCTTGCAGTAACTTATTGACAATTCCCAATGATATCAGCTTTGCATGAAATCTTCCATGATGAACGCGATCGAAAATTTCATTAAATAAAAAAATTAATATTTTTTAAGTATTTTTTATTAAAAACTAAATTTAAAAATTTAAATTATAACATTTATTAAGTAGAAAAAAATTAAGATTTAAAAAAAAAATTTTAAATAAATTTGAAAATTATTATTAATAATAATTTTACATTTACCCCAAAAAGTAAAAATAGTCAAATGCTTTTAAACTTAAATTATAATTTTGGTTTTAGTACAATGAGTAAAATAATTTGTTAAAATGTTTTGTAAAATACAGCGTGCGATTAAAAATTAACTTCAATTTTATGACGAAAGCTTATATTAAAGAATAATAAAATAACTCTAGATATAACTTTTAAAAAACATATAACTCTTAAATAACATCTAGATCCATTGCATGCTATTATGTAGCTTATTTTTAGACTATTTAATACCAGTGCAACAGGTATGTTTTAAAATATTCGGGACACTAGAATAATCTTAATGACCTTATTAGGGCTTTCTGCTATAATCACTTTAACGAAATCGCTTGCATGTAAGTTTACAACGACCTACTCATTGGCATCTAGATTCATCGTAAGCGCATGTTATTCTGTAGCTTATTTTTAGACTATTTAATACCAGTGTAACGGGTATGCTTTAAAAGATTTGGGACATTAGAATAATCTTAATTACCTTATTAGAGCTTTCCGCTATAATCACTCCACCGAAATCGTCTGGATGAAAGTTTACAACGACCTACTTATTTCTCGTGACAAAGATCTGTATAGTGTTCTTATCTCCTACGACATCTCATCCGCCTTCGAGATCGTTGATCACTCCATCGTCCTTTATCGACTTCTTTATGATTATGGTTTTTCTTTCATGTTCATAGCATGGTTTGCTTCGTATCTATCCGACGGTTCCTTTCACGTCTGTTCTAATTCATCCTCCACTCCCATCGCTGTTTTCTGCGGGGTTCCATAAGGTTCAGTCCTAAAACCCATGCTTTTCTCTTTTCTGCTTGGCGATCTCTCACCCTTTATCAAACCTTACTCATTTAACGTCATGCAATACGGCGATGGCATCCTCGTCTATGCTCATGCACCCGTCCATTCCATACACGATATCGCAATTTCTACATCCAACTGTATTTCTTCTATCTACAAACGTCTCTCCAATCTTCGTCTCGTTCTAAACACCGACAAGTCCGAAATATTGTGGATCCTCCCCGTCAACCTAACATATCTCCTTCCTCTATCTTTTGCATCATAAATGATTCCCATAGTCCACAATCTCACTTTTTAGCATTCCATTTCGATGATCACCTTTCCCTTAAACCCTTCGTCCGTGACAAAGTTCGCTCGTCTAACTTAGTTCTCCATGACATCCGCCGTATTCGCCCCCTTATCGACTTCCGTTCTTGTGTTTCTTTTTCATCGCTTCTCTTCCCTAAAATTGATTACTGCCTTAGCCTTTTCGCCAATTATCCAAAATCCATCATCCTACCCTTACAACGCATCATAACTCCGCCGTTAGAGTGCTCCTACGTCTCCGTCGCTTAGACCACACATTCACATATCTTGCCCAACTCTCCTGGCCTACCATCCACATCCGCATACAAATCCGCCTTCTCGTAACTTTTCGTCGAATCGCTGTCGGCTCCCCATCGTTCATCAACCTCCATTTTTCAGCCGACAGTCATGCCACCTCTCTATCGCTGCGTTCCCGTAATTCGCTCTTACTATACGTTACTAATTACTCTAACAACTACGGTCTCCGATACTTCCTCTTCGCCGCCCCACTTGCCTGGAATCAGCTTACTCTCGACGTTTACCGCGCTCCCTCCTTTATTACATTTAAATACCGTTTTCCTACCCACATTCTCGACACATTATTTAGATTTTTGTTTTTTTGTTGTTGTGTCATATAAGCGTGCGCCGTCACGCATTTTTCACATAAAAATAAATCTGTTTTTTATATTCAACTATATATGCAAAGTTAAATGATGATACTTATAATGATGTATAAATCAACAAAATATTATTAAAATCTTAAATTTACCACATTTAAATCATCAAAATATTATCAAAAACAAATTTAAACTATTAAGAGAAAAAATTATATGGATGGATAATAAACAATATTCTTTGTATTAAAACATGATAATAAGTTCGATAATCGAATTTCATCAGAGGATATACGTAATTAACATGTATTTGGCCACCTGCTATGTTGGTATCGAGGAATAGAAGCTTAAACCTGATAACATGACAGTTCTTCTTGATGACCTATATTTCTTATTCGAATACAACAAATATTATTTATTAGTCAATTGATAACAATTGACTTTTATTTTAAATTTTAATTATAAATTCTATATAAATATAAATATATAAAATCTTTTATAATTATTTATTATTTATCTTTATTTTTAATTTATATATAGTATAAAATACGTATACTCAGTTATCTGATCTGATATGCACTAACTGTGTTGGGATACTCTGTTTTCTTAAGGAATTGATCGTTTTGTAAAATGTACCAAAAGTCGATACTTCAGCTGGATCCAGTAGGCTCACTTAATAAGGCGACAATATAAGTTTTCAATGTTGAAAGATCTTTGGAGAGCAAAATGGACCTTCAGAATAAAATTTTGGTTCAAGTAGATAAAAAACGGTGCCTACACAAATAATATGAAACGGATGCTAACTAAGAAAGGTTCTCACTTCTTCGTCTATCAATGGTAAAATGATCGTTACCTCTCCTAAAGATCGGAATAAATACGTCTAATATATGCAAGTTAACAGGCGAAGGTTGGAAGAAGTTAACGGGATATGATGATACTAATGACAGTTTGAAATACATGATCACGGTTAGGAAGAAAGTATACAATAGGGGCAATCCTCTTGTAAAAGGGTACCCCTTAACAATAGGGTCGGTCAACCCTCTTGCTGACCGACCAAACTAGTAGTCTTTGTACGTTCCCCTATTTTTAAAAAACAGGAAAATAGAAGAACGTTTTTATCCCTTGAATAGGGATGAAATCATCCCTATTTCCATTCAATTTCCTTAAGTAAAATTTGATAGATGTAAATGTCCTTCATCTTTTGTTTTGTCGCCATGCATATGCTATTGTACTTGAGAAAACAAAATTGATCATGATCCCAGGACCTCGATCGATTTCTAGCACAAAGAACATACATATACCCTCTGTACTCTGTATTTAACAACACCATAATCCTCTTAATCTCAAGGTATTCTTGTCTTAGCAAGATTTGCACTGAGTTTTTCTTTAAGTCTAAATTTATCGTCTTGCGTTTGGCTAAAAACAGTGTAAGTAGGGTGTGTACATTAGTCTGACCAATAATTATATTCGACAAGGGGATATACATAAGAATCGTAGACTCCTGTATTGAATAATTGCAAGTGCCTATAATATGATTCTTAACAATTTCAAAGAAAGACCTTTTCGTCGGATAAATGATGTGATCACCAGAACTATAGCGAAAATTTTATCCATGCACAAACATACCCTTACTTTCATTGCAAACCAACAAACTCGATCATCGAAGTTTAATTGCCACATCAGAACTGATTGATTACGCTCTTTTGTATCGAACTGTCATAACAAATTTTTTACCTAGCATGATCTACTTTATTTATATTTATAAGAGAAAAATCTACTGAGCAGAATATATATTATTTTGATCTTGTCAGAGTGGTTCTCTTCTAAGCAGCTGTCGGCAACTACCTGTTGTAGGTAATAAGAGTTTAATCCTATTTAATTCATTCCTACGGCAGCATTACGCCACCGTTGTTATATAGACAACCTTAAAAGATACATTTTCAGTCACAATCCAAATAATTCATATTACCAATCTATTGGTTTCCTTCGGACAAGCTCTCTCGAATAATGTAAGTCTGCTTAATTAGATAACACTAATCATGTCATAGCCACTTCCGATTATTTTATACATGAGGTCACTATTCTTATGTATATCTCCTCGTCGAATATAAATATTGACAGGCTAATGTGCTTATTGTCTTTACACATTGTTATAGCTAAATGCATACCATGAGAAATTTAGACAAACATTTAATTTTATTTTAAAAGATTAAATCAATAATTAACTTGTCTAACGAGATAACACTCATTAGAATTACCCCTATAGACTCCATGGGAGTCGAGATAGGGTTAGGATTGCCGTCTTAACCACACTCAGTCTTCCTTTTGCAAATATTCAGGAAGGAAAAGTTTGTCAGTTGGAAGCAGATGGTTTCGGGATGGATCGGCTCATTAAACATTGAAGTTTTAGAACCGTCCATTTCCTTTCATAATTATATGGATAATTCCTCAACGCAATCGCTCCTTTTATAATATGTTTTCGTCAGTCGATATCTGTCAATGTCGGATATCTTAAATTTCAGGGGTTCATCACCAAGACTCTTCAAACCATATTCGAACCTATGTACTTTTGACTGTCAGCTTTTGACAGATAATCAGATTTAATCAATATGCTTTCAGCCACACAATCGATACGGATGTCTAAGAACCATCTAAAAACCAGGACTGTCAAGGCTCGCCTGGTACATGATGTGATGCGTAGTCGAGAAACAGGGGATATAATAATTTATCATCCCCTTAAGCGCATACCTCGTCTACCGTCGATCGGACTTTTCAATATTCGCAGGTAGTCTACAACTATGTGAATGACTTCTCTGAGTTATTGAATCAATCACATGACCACATGCAATTATATTGTTTAAAAGAAAGATTCCCAACTTTCAGAAGAGTTAACAAATTATGTACAGCCTGACTTAGAAGCTTCATGGGTGAATATCATGTCATGAACGTGACTCCAAGTTTGCACTCTTTTTTGAATCCAGTCTATGATTACATTACTAATCATATTGGCCCATCATGGTCTTATAAATATTTAATAAAAAGGAACGACTTTGTAATTGTGGTAAGGACTATTGTATTCAAAATTCATAATAAATCGGATCAATATTTACACTATTGATATTATATTATGTTTACAATATCAATATTTATATATAAGAATCATGTATATCAATTTAGAATCAAACTCCTAGCTGTCGATCCACTAATATCAGTCATCATATTCAAGAAATCATTATGGCAAAAACTGTACACCACAAAACGACCACTAATCTTTCGCACTTGCTAAATATAGCTTAAGCAAGCTTCGCACCATTCACAACAAGCTTCGCCCCATTCACAACAAGCTTCGCTCCATTCACAATAAGCTTCACACAATTCACCACAAGCTGCGCACCATCCACAACAAGCTTCGCACAATTGACAACAAGCTTCACACAATTCACAACAAGCTTCGCACCATTCACACAAGCTTCGAACCATTCACAACAAGCTTCGCACCATTCACAACAAGCTTCGCACCATTCGTATTCCTTGTTAACTAGGAATCCGAATGATACGAATGATTCGTATTCATTCGAATCCGAATTCGAATGAATATGAATAATTCACAACAAGCAAATTTTGCTTTCTCAAATGTACGTCCTTGCATTCCATTGTTCCGTCCTTCCCTAATGCCATAAAGCCTTATCGATTATCTGTCTTCAATCTTATCAACCATATATCAAAGTAAGTAGTTACTACTACATTGTGTAGCAAATTATAAAGTTATTATTTTACATTACAGCAGCAATTTTTTTATTTTTAATAAAAAATAATAACGTTTTTGTTTACGAACGTTTAAACTTCTTTTACTTTGTTATTATTATATAGACCACACAGTGAGTCAAAGACTCTTTACAAGTTGCATCACAGGAAATCAAAGGAAAACTTCACAAATCTCAATCGATTATCTTGGCTAAATCTTTATCCAACTCCAGCTTGAATGCATGGATATTACGAGAGTTAACAGTCGTATCGCAAAGTTGATTCCATACCGATACAACTCTCTGTGCAAAAAGTGAGACACGGATGTGGCATAGGAGTAGTGTTCCAAGCTTTAAGTAATGTCCGTGTAGTTAGGGCTGATCTCGCAATCTCAATGAGTGACGCAATGCATGATCCTTAGTATGTAAAATGGGCCATACGAGGCACATATCAGCACGAATTCGCAAGAAACTAAAACTGCATTTTTAGATACCTAAGTCTATCTCTATATTCCAAATGTCTGACAGTACGGACTTATCTCGTGGTGGAGCGATAAACAATTTCTGGGCGATTACATTCTTCCTTAGTAATAGGGTGATTGCATGGTGAACCATATAAAAGTTTACTTAGAATCAAGGCGTTAGAAATGGTCCTAAAACAAGAAATATCAACGTTTTAAAGCGACCGGCGGAGAAGACCAACGACTAGTCTGACTTGTGAATACATGAAGTCAGTATGCATGCGAGTGCTTAAATCCTGTGGCACCCAAACACCAATATCCTTATATGAGTCCATTATCGGACTCATATAAGTGCGGGCCCTATTACAGTGTGGGCCCTATTACAGACCCTTGAGGGACGCCACAATTCAAAGGAAAACGATTAGACAAAATGGATGTTACCCTAACATAACCGTATCTGTTAGGAAAGATACTCCTTGATCCACCATATACTATGCCAGTCCAATCCAATATTGATAAGTTTTTTGATCAAATGAGCGTGTATTATAGTGTCAAAAGCTTTTGAAATATCAAAGAAAATGATATCGACATGATTACCTAAATCCAGACAGCGCATTCAATCGTCGTGAGATATCATTAAATTAGTAGTTATGTAGTGACCCTTGCGAAAGCCGTGTTAAGTATTGGAAAGTATATTTTTAGCTTCAAGGTGTGCAATTAAGTGCTTAAGGGGCAGCAGTTCAAATATTCAACAACACACGCGTAAGGCTTATCGGCCTATAGTTTTTAGGATATGTGCAATCCTTCTTTTTGAATACTCGAGTAATTATCGAGCCTTTCCAGTCATTAGGTACCTGTCCTACTGTGGCGGATGCCAAGAATATGTTGTGGAGTGGAATGTAGATGATATCAGCAATATGACGTAGAAATATTGACGATAAATTATCAGGACCAGAACATGCCGACTTTTTTAAACACATTAGTTCAAGAAGAATTGATAGAGCACTTAGCGAACTAGGATAAGAACTAGACTCTATGATACAATTACTAGGAAGGTCATTCGATGGTCTTGACTACGCCTTTGAAAGGGTAGAAAATTCTCGTGCGAATTCGTTTGCTATTTCTCGCTCATTAGACAAGGACAGAACGTCACGATTTGTGATTGAGAAAGTGTTTTGAAAACTGTTTTGACGTTTAGTAATGTAATTAAAGAATTCTTATGGATTTGAGCGATAATCATCAGTGATGGCCTATTCGAAACTTGCCCTGTTACGTCTTTTGCACCATAATGCCTTATTGTGGATACGTCTATAATCTTCAAAACTTGCATATGTGGCTTTATAAGATTTGAACATCTTTTGACGTACAGATATCGCTTTCTTAACATCATAGCCAAACCATTCTAACTAGAGAATCTAGTTAGAATGCCACAAAACGTGTTCCTGAAATATATCCAGGCCAATTCCACTCCAACAGTGAATTCGTCCGGCCAAGATCACAACACTAAACATTGCCTGGCACTATCTACGTCAGTTCTGAAAAGTGATCAGAGAGACCAATAGGATCCAAATGTTTAATAGACTCAACAAACGCTTCTGACGTTGTCATAACTAAATAAAGAGGCGAGTTCAAAGAAGATCAAAGTCTTGTGAATTCACTAACGTGTCGTGATAGACAACGTTCATTTATTGCATCAAGCAAAGCAACTGAGCCCAGATCAGTACCAGCGGTTCATGTGTATGTAACCCAGTTTACGGTCGGCATATTAAAATCACCAAGAATCAAAATATTAGAGGTGAAACTGAGACGAACGAAAACATTTACAATGGAGTTTGTGCATGAACAAGAACTGCGGTATAAAACAACAATTTTAGTGAGAAAGGGGCATATATTTTCACCCATAGCAACTCATTCAATTCGTCAGAATCCTCAATAGTTAATATTAGCCTGGAGTGTAGATCATCTCGTAAATATAGTAAAACACCCCCGCCCAATCGAATAGTTATATCACTTCTAAATAAGACATAATTGTCCATCGCAATTTCATTGGAAGATATTTGAGGTTATAGCCTATATTCGGTAAAGGGAATTATAAGGGGACGTTTTTGTTGAAGCAAATGACGAATTTAATCAATCTTATTTATTATACCACGCACATTAAAATACATTACTTTAGCACTACTACATAGCGTTAAAAAATTGAAAATGCTGTCCGTTACAACATTATTAGTGTAGGTGAAAGAACCATTAGTACCTGACTAGAAGAACACGGATGCAATAATCATACCGGCACTACATCGCGGAGGGCATCCTGTTGGAGGGAAGTATGTAGTCCTAGTTAACGAATGTACAGACGCCTCCGCACAACTTGAAAATTTGTGATCATTAAACCGTGTTCACCTGCAGACGATTGTTTTGATAGCTCTGTCTTAGCGGTAGATAAACGAATACGATCATCCCGGTTTAAATCTTTCAACATGCGAATACCAGAAGCTTTTAAATGGAACGAATGGCGAAAAATGATGTCGACAGTATCAGAGGAATTCAGAACGACCTTAAACAACCGAGGATGATCATTATCCTTAAGTAATCGGCCTAATCTGAATGCCGCACGAATTTGTAAATCATTCAGACATGTATGTTAACAATCGCGGAGAACAACAGTTAGAATTGGACAAACATGCGCCAGGTCTGCATCAAGTCTGTGGTTATTAAGTTCTAAAGATTCCCTGACATTACTGATTATAATACAGTTATGCCTGTCTCCATATATCAAAGACTGATCAGTCCTCACTTTCTGCATAAAATTTTCCTGAGTAACAGTGCGAAGATCGGATTGACTAGTCTGCTCTGTCTGTTGCTCTGTAATGATCTATAAATCGATCATTTGATTCCAAATAATTCTTTGCAGGACGATCGGCATTCTGGTTTAATTTGTAGGGTTCCCTAGCGCTAGGTGCATGCATGTCAACTATATGATATTATGTTATCGAATGTTGTTGTAGCAAAACAGTAGTGTTTGACGTCAAGTAGGTTAAATTTGAGTGGTGTTGCTGCGAGTTGTGAGCCATTTCTGAGCGGACAGCAGATACGTTCGGTTCGTCGTTATGCACCCGATTTTTAGTACTACCAGACTGTGATTTGGGGATGTTAGCCAAGGTAGCACGTTTGTGTGAATTGCATTCAGCTGATACGCATACGGTAGAAACTGCGTTTACCGGGATAGATCCATTTGGAACTTGAGAAAATCCGTCACACTGCAATACATTTTCCAATTGCTTTAAGCGTTCAACCAACACATTGATTTGCTTCGCCGCACAAAATCCGCAATAGAATGGTGGTCCGTCGTCAGTATCATCACCCAAATCACAAATGTGTGTTAGCGATGTCCAAATTTGACAACCGCTAGTTGAACATTCCACTTGTACACTCTCGAATTTCCTGTTGTTGTCGGTATCCCCTGAGTTTGCTTGCCTACCTCTTGATACATTTTTCTTCTTGGCACACATTGTCAGGAGAAAGTTGTTGATATTTATGCTTCGTAGTTCTCGTTATATATTATTTATCTCACAAACTTTTTTAGGTTCTTCTTGTTTAGGTTTTTTAGGTTCTTCTAGCTGGTTTAGGTTCTACTTTAGGTTTTTTAGGTTATTTCTATGTTCTTCTAGAATCGTTCATATGGAATCGTTCTTCTGAAATCGTTGTTCTGGAATTGTTCTTCAGAAAATCCTTCTGAAATCCTTTGTATGTTATTAATTTCTCAAACTTTTTTACTTGATCTTGAACATCCGTAAGATCGCCTGAATCAGTATCATTTCTGTACAATCACATTTTAGAAGGTTATTTTTGATATTAATTTTCTAAAACTGAATATCAAATAAATTGTATATATAGCCACAGTCGCTTGAAATGATTCATCGAAGAAACAGCGACGACAACATATTCCACAAGTTCAGCGCGCGATGTGACAGTCGAAAGTTGGAAAGTTGGCAGGCAATTGAGAATGGTGCTTCTTATACAGCTTTTTGAGTAACCGCGTAATGTCCTACTTCTCAATCCAAGGATTTTAGTGGTGAAGCCATAAAGTTTGTTTATAATCGCCCAAAGGCAGGACAAGTCTAGTAAGACAAATCTGTCACGAATCAAGCTTATCCTTACCGCACGCAACCGTATGCGGTAGGACGTTAAAACTTTAAGTCATATCCTTGAACCTCTCTTCAGTACCCACTCATAGTCGAGCAATTTCTCTTAGTGGTAGGTAATCATGCATTGATGCAGTACTCCGGATGAAGAAAATAAGATACTAAGGATTGGAGGTGACAGTCTGATAAATGTATTTTTGATGTAGTACTGTGCCCTAGTTGTTTTTATCCTTGCGCGCTCACTATTCAATCGTGTCTTAAGATAGCGATGAATTATTACACCTATGTCTTTATGATGTTCAACTTCATTTAATAACCCACTACCAATGCGATTGAACCGAAACACGTAGATAAATTGCTTTATTCAAAATATCTATAATTGCAAAAACAACAATAATTAACTCTAAATAGCACATGTCATTCATCCCAGCGATATATTCAGACAGGTATGCTGGTCGTTTGGTTTTTCGGGAAGACCCTCTCAATTCCATGGTTGGAACTTCAACCAAAGATTCATTAAGTCCACGAGATTCGCTCAAGCACTCTTTTGTATCACTAAAATTTGAGTTTCTTTGTACGAGTGGATCGCTCATAATATTTTCTCTTGATTTCGGAGTTTCATCATTAGCATGACTATCATTGATTGAAAATACATGCTCTGAGTGTTTCTCCAAATTATCATGTTTTGCGATTGAAACGCTTAACGAACACTTTGTATGAATTCACTAGCCATTCTGGCATAGTGGTTCCGCCTTCCGTCTTTTGTGTAAATTTAAATGATCTCGAATAAGGCGTCAAATTTGTTGTCTTACAAAGCAATGACCGTATTGGCTGTAAAGCTTCTGGGAGAATTGCTTGTCATCTATCAATAATCAAGCCACAGTCATGTAGACAACGAAATTGATTTCCAGATTATGCCAATTTATTTCTCTATTTGCCCATTTGATGAACGGTAATACGGTGTTGAGTGAGACAAACATATGTTTTTCTGAAGTAGGTAACGACGAAATTGTATTGAGGTAGAAGACATTCGTCTATCCGTATAAATATTTTCCGAAAATCCGAAAATTGAGAATATCTGGTTCAGACAACGGATCACTTTATCAGATGAAGTGTCGACACAAGCAAAGGCAAAAGGGAATCTGCTATATTCATCCACTATTACGAGCATAAACTTGTTTCGATTCAAAGTAGGTAAAGGACCTTTAAAATCCATAGCTAGGAGTTCGAAAGGCTGATATGATTTAATTAGTGAACCAGTTGGTGGCTCGTGAAAATGAGGCTTCAAGACAGCACAATTTCATATTATTTTGTTATTTGACGTACATCACCTATTGAATATGGTAGATTTTGCGTTTGAACGAAATTCCACATTCTCGTGACTTCCATCTTATCGTTATTAATTTTAATACGGCCGGTATGAGTAAATATGTATGATACTGCTCGTTATTCTGTTATTATCGCGAATAATCGTCCTGTTAGGTAATGCTGCCAAAAGCGAACAGCTTCTATTATTGCTAATGCCTCTTTTTCGACAGAAACGCAGCGCTTGGCACTTTTATTAAGTGTTCTGTAGAAGAACGCTACTGATTTGTGGATTTGCGAGAGAGTAGCCCCAATTGCACAGTCAATTGCACTTTCTCGCCTTCGCTATGATTACGGCTTTTCTTCCTCCTCCGTAGCATGGTTCGCCTCATATCTATCCGACCGTTCCTTTCGCGTCTGTTCTAATTCATCATCCTCCCCTCCCATCCCTATTTTTTGCGGGGTCCCACAAGGTTCAGTCCTAGGTCCCCTGCTTTTCTCTCTTCTGCTTGGCGATCTCTCTCCGTTTATCAAACCTTACTCCTTTGACGTCATGCAATAAGCCGATGACATTCTAATCTATGCTCATGCACCCGCACATCGCATACACGATATCAGCATTTCTGCCTCCAACTGTCTTTCTTCTATCTACAAACGTCTCTCCAATCTCCATCTCGTTCTATACCCCGAAAAATCCAAAATAATGTGGATCCTCACCCGTAAACCAAACATATCTCCTCACACTGTATATTTTGCCTCATCAATCATCCCCATAGTCCACAATCTCACTTTCTTAGGCTTCCATTTCGATGATCACCTTTCCCTTAAACCCTTCGTCCGTGACAAGGTCTGCTCATCTAACTTAATTCTCCGTGATATCCGCCGTATCCGCCCCCTTATCGACTTCCGTTCTTGTATGTCTCTTCTATCATCGCTTCTTTTCCCTAAAATCGATTACTGCCTTAGCCTTTTCGCCAATTCTCAAAAATCCATCATCCTACCCCTACAACGCATAATTAACTCCGCCGTTCGAATGCTCTTTCGTCTCCGTCGCTTCGACCACACTTCCACATATTTTGCCCAACTCTACTGGCCCACCATCCACATCCGCATCAAACTCCGCCTTCTCGTTACCTTTCGTCTCATCGCTGTCGGCTCCCCATCGTTCATCAACCTTCCTTTCTTAGACGATACTCGCTCCACCTCGCTATCGCTTCGTTCCTGTCATGTCCTCTTACTCCACGTTCCTAATTACTCTAACAACTACGGTCTCCGATCCTTCCTCGTCGCCGCCTCATTCGCATGGAATCAACTCCCTCTCGACGTCCACCGCGCCCCCTCCTTTATCATATTCAAACACCTCCTCCGTTCACACCTTCTCGACACCTGATTCACAGTCTTGTTTTGTTGTGGTCATGTAAGCGTGCCCTGGCACGCATTTGCCACGTTAAAATAAATCCTTTTTTTAAAGCATCAGTTTCCGACAGAAAAGGCTATGAAAGATTAATTGACGAAAGTGTAGTACATGTAAGCGTTTCTTTAACCTGGAGAAGCTATTACGTGCATCTATCGATAACGGGAACTTGGTGTTTGCTTAGGGATGTGTGCTCGTTGAAAAACTATTTATCTACTTTGAATAGTGTGCTAATAGGCCGAGTACGCGTTTTAGTTCAGTTGAGTTTGTGGGTTCGGGCAGCCCCATGACAGGCTGTACTCGACCTTGATCAGGAGAAGTTGTGCCATTTTCATTACAATAAAGGTTTTTCTTAATAAATGTGCCATTTTCAATACGAAATTCTAGAATGCAAATACTATGTAATAACATTGAAAACATTTATAAATATTCAACCCTAGGTTATATTTTCGCACAACTTGATTGAAACGAAATAGGTTTCGTTTGTGATCATCTTTTGTTTTTCAAGCAACCACAACATCGTAAAAATAACAGTATGTAGCTTCGAGACTTTCACCCTCGATTATTTGTGACATTTCACTCTGAAACACCGCAAGGGCATTCGTTAAACCGAAAGGCATGCATCTGAATTTAGAACGTTTTCCAGCTGCTTCGAAACCTGTACACTTCATGTCTTTATCGCGAATCGGAATTTGATAGTAAGCGCGTAGAAGATCTAGGCGACTAAATACACGATATGATGAAAGGTTGTCAATTATATAATCGATTCTAGGCAGCGGAAATCCGTCTAACAAGGTAAATTTGTTGATTTTCGGACTATAGTCGACCACTATCAGCGTCTTTTGTTTGGACTTAACCCACATAACTTGTGCTCGCCATTGCGAATTGTTCGCCTCGATGATATTGCCTTGTAAAAGTCCTTTTATCTCTGTTAGAACAAATGTTTAGTCTTCGGAGTTTCGTCTACAAGAGGGAATCGCAATCGGACGTATATCACTAGCTAAATTTGAAAATAATGAAGGTGATTTGATCTTCATAACTGAATTCACTTCAAGTTGATGTTCGTTCTCATTTAACTATATCGTTATAGCAGAATGAAAATTCATGAAGGGCATTCAGAGGATCACGTCTGATATAAGGTTGGAAGGACGAACAAACAAACGTCAGTATAGTACCTGTCGTTAAAACTAACTGTACAAGATAGCATGCTTTCAATGAAAATTTGTGCATTGACGAGGCCATACTGACTTTTAAGTTCCACGATTGCTCAATAAGCTGATACGCCTTAATCTAATTTTTCGCATTAGATTAATAGCACTTCCACGGTCTAACTTCCACGGACAAGCTAATTGTTATTTCGTATACTCTTGGCTTAGCTAAACTTTCTTTAGTAGTTTCGATCGATAAGGTTGTAGCTTTAACGGCCGACGATTTTGAATGTTTTGACCGACAGACCTTCACAAAGTGGCAATGTTTGTTACATTTTCGGCAGCGTACATCACGAGCTGGGCAACTAGAACGTGAATGTTTCGAATTCCCGCAAAAATAGCGTTTTTAATAATTTTGGATTTCAGCACAACTACTGTCGAATGTTCTGTATTCACAATCATCAGATGGTAATTGAGCGTCAACTGTATTAATTGAAGGTATCTCATCTGTTATTTCATACGACGATTTACTGAGATCTTAAAAAAAGATTTATTTTAAGGTGGCAAATGCGTGCCAGCGCACGCTTACATGACCACAACAAAACAAAACTGTAAATCAGGTGTCGAGAAGGTGTGAACGGAGGTTGTGTTTGAATGTGATAAAGGAGGGGGCGCGGCGGACGTCGAGAGGTAGTTGATTCCATGCGAGTGAGACGGCGACGAGGAAGGATTGGAGACCGTAGTTGTTGGAGTAATTAGGAACGTGGAGTAAGAGGATATGACGGGAACGCAGCGATAGCGAGGTGGGGCGAGTGTCGTCTAAGAAAGGAAGGTTGATGAACGATGGGGAGCCGACAGCGATGAGACGAAAGGTAACGAGAAGAAGGCGGAGTTTGATGCGAATGTGGATGGTGGGCCAGGAGAGTTAAGCAAAATATGTGGATGTGTGGTCGAAGCGACGGAGACGAAAGAGCACTCGAACGGCGGTGTTGATTATTCGTTGTAGGGGTAACATAATGAATTTTGGAGTATTGGCAAAAAGGCTAAGGCAGTAATCGATTATAGGGAAAAGAAGCGATGAAAGAAGAGACATACAAGAACGGAAGTCGATAAGGGGGCGGATACGGCGGATGTCACGGAGAATTAAGTTAGATGAGCAGGACCTTGTCACGGACGAAGGGTTTAAGGGAAAGGTGATCATCGAAATGGAAGCCTAAGAAAGTGAGATTGTGGACTATGGGAATGATCGATGAGGCAAAATATACAGTGGGAGGATATATGTTTGGTTTACGGGGAATGATCTGCATTATTTTGGACTTTTCGGGGTTTAGAACGAGATGGAGATTGAAGAGACGTTTGTAGATAGAAGAAAGACAGTTGGATGCAGAAATTCCGACATCGTGTATGCGATGTGCGGGTGCATAGGATAGATGAGGATGTCATCGGTTTATTGCATGACGTTAAAGGAGTAAGGTTTGATAAACGGAGAGAGATCGCCAAGCAGAAGAGAGAAAAGCAGGGGACCTAGGACTGAACCTTGTGGGACCCCGCAAAAAATAGGGATGGGAGGGGAGGATGATGAATTAGAACAGACGCGAAAGGAACGGTCGGATAGATATGAGGCGAACCATGCTACGGAGGAGGAAGAAAAGCCGTAATCATAACGAAGGCGAGAAAGGAGGACGAAGTGGTCGACAATGTCGAATGCGGAGGAGAGGTCGAGGGAGATAAGAACACTATATAGAGCCTTGTCTCGAGAAATGAGTAAGTCGTTGTACACTTTTATGCATGCGATTTCTGTGGAGTGATTAGAGCGGAAAGCGGATTGGAAAGGAGGGTACAGATTGGATGAGGAGAGATAAGCGTTGATCTGTATTAAGATGAGGCGTTCTAAGAGCTTAGAAAGAGTAGGGAGTAGTGAAATGGGGCGATAGCTAGAAGGAAGGGAGGGGTCGAGCGATTGTTTCTTAAGGAGGGGACGAACGATTGCGGATTTCCAGTGTGAAGGGAAGGTACGACTGCGGATGGACGAGTTAAACAAGGTTGTTAGAAATGGGGATATCGATGAACATATAGATTTTAATATGTGAGTAGACAGGGGATCGTTAGGTGAGGTTTTGTTGGGCAATGACATGAGGACAGATGATACTTCTGTAGGTGAGACAGGGAGAAGATGGAAGAGTTCCGGAAGGATGAGGCTAGACTGGGCAGAGTGGGATAGGATGGAGACCGGGGTGTGAGAGAGAGCAACGTGGATACTTTAGTCTGGAGAAATGACGAATAATCATTGGCATCGATGTTTCATGGCGAATAAGAGCGAGCAAGGATTGAGTTAAAAGTATGCCAGAGAGTCTTAGAGTTGAATGAAGTGATGATTTTATGCTGCCAGAAGGAGTTACATTTGGTACGTAGTAGGTTGAGATGAGACCGGCGAAGAGCAAGATAGGAATTACGGAAAGACGTAGTGATCGAGTGTAAATCACGTCTGAGGGAGCGGTGATAGACTCGAAAAGCATGGCGGAGTCGACGCTTTGAGAGTAGGCATTGGATGTCAAACCATGGGGCACGGTGCAAGCGACGGTGTGGGTGAGACTTGAAGGGCAAAAGAATATCGAGAGTGGATGTGAGTTCATAGTCGAAAAGAAATGCGAGATCGTGATGAGATGAATATGTTATTGTGGGTAATGATAGAGACGATTTGAGTAAGGCAGAGCGGAGAAGGGAGATGTCAAGATTTCTCCAAGGGCGACGTAAGATTGTAGGTGTGTGAGGAAGGTTGTAGTTGTAAGTGAGATCAAGGGTAATAAGAAAGTGATCGGATAGACCAGTATCAGATATGGACAGTGAAATGTAGGCAGCAAAATGATCGGGGACAGCGATGATGTCGAGTTCCCTACAAAGTATATGTGTGGGGGCAGTGGAGATTAGTTTGTAATTGTAGTTGGATAGAATGTTGATGAACTGGATGGCATCCGTTGATGAGGTGCGGTCTAGGCGGATATTGAAGTCACCTAGAACGAGTGAAGGGATTGAGGACAAAGAACAACGAGAAAAGAGGTCAGCGAGTTCGGTAAAAAATAAGGCTGTAGGAGCTTATGAACCAGGACGGTATACAATGGCGAGATCTAGAGTGATCGGGTTAGAATAACGACAAGTGAGCAATTCAAAAGAGCAAGGACTGAAAGGGGGATTGATTTTGCGAAGAGACGCGGGGTGACGCGCGAATGCGACGATGCCGCCATGATTAGAGAATTTAGAAGGGCATGAGCTGAGGGGGCGGGCGGATTCGACTAGGGAGCAACCGGCAGAGAGCAGACGGCGAATGGAAAGGTCGTCGGAATCTGAGTGCCAGGATTCGGTGAGGCAGAAGAGATCGATGGATTGCTTGGTGAATAGGTTGAGGATAAGATCATATTTATTGAGAATAGATCTAGTGTTGAGGAGACCGAGTCGTAAACCGTGTGTTGTGGCGAAAGAGTCTAGTAGAGAAGACACATAGGAGAGATGAAGCACCATCTAATTTTTGGACGGGTGTGGACAACTTGAAAATTTCCGTCTATGTTTTGGATGGAGAGTGATGTTTCGCCGTTTTCCTCGCGACAGCGTTTTTTGATACGCGCTGAAGAGATTTGAGCGATTTCAGAAGGGTCACGATCGGGGAAAATTCGAGTGGTTGAAGATGACATGAGTTTGAATCGTTGAGAGAGGACAGAAGACGCGTGAGAGCGATGCTTGAAAACAATTTTTAGGAGAGGGGGCTGGGAAGGATTAGATTGAGAAGATTTGTTTAGACGAATGAATGCGACAGGAGAAATGTCCTTGAAAAAGGATGGTTTATCCGCAGGAACAATAGACGAGAGGATGAATCTGAATGCGGAAACATCGTGGTCCAGACGTGTTTGTGGAGATAAGGATTTGGAAGGCGTGATATTAGTGACAATGACGCAACGATCGCGAGAAGGAAATTGCTTCTGTAAAGGAGGACGACTGACGTGAGTAGGTGAGATCACGATAGAAGAGCTGGCAGTTGATGATTTGGAGGGATTTGGTTTGACGACGGGAGACATAGAGGATAATGATAATAAAGAGGGTGGCAAGCGATGTGAGGAAAGGTTATGAGTGGAAGGATAGTGGAGGTTGGTGGAGGTGATTTTGATTGATGGATGCAAGTTATTGAGAAAGGAGACGGGAAGGACGGGACGTGGGATGCCGAGGAGTGAAGATGACATGGAATGGGAAGTGTATATAGTGGCAGGGTCGGTGGGTGGAGAAAGGACATTAGAAGCGACGGGGTTAGTTTGAGTTGACGTGTTGGATGTTGATATGTGCTTATTGGAAAGGTTGTAGATTAGTTTGTTGGCACAAAAACCACATACGAAGTCTTCTTTAGCCTTATTCTTGTCGCAGGCCATTGTTGTCCATACGCTTCAGTCGTGTACCGAGCACTGTACTTGTAGTTGTCCATAGTTGGTGTCGGTCTTAGTTGTTTTCTTACGTCTTCCCATAAACTTGTAAGAATGTATTTCAATCATTTTTTCAACCGATGGTTGTCGTCGATGGTTGTCGTCGATGCTTGTGTGTATATTAATCTTGTAAGTAGTTATTAGTTAGCAGCTAAGAATTTCAAACTCTCATATTTCAAGATCTTTGAAATATGATGCCTGGTGATGAGCCTACTCGATCACACGCTTAAGTTTATACGCGTCGTTTTTGTTCATAATTCAATTCTCTAATAATCGCTCTCGAATGGTTTGTGAAATAATCCGACCACAAACGTATCGTGTACAAAAAAGTCACGATTTCCTCTGCCGATGTAGCTTTAAATGTGACTTGCTTACTCAGCGATTCTATAACTCGAATGTGTTGGTCTATTGTTTGGGCTGATTCTTGTCGTAGACTGCGAAGTTTGTGACGGAAAAATATATCACTTGTTTTTGAAAAGCTTTCTTCAAGACAAAGATAGCTGCATCGTAAAATTTGGAACCGTCAATCAGTTCAAAAGCTGAGGATGATATGTGGTTAATCAAAAGATCTAATTTTTGGACTTCTGTAATATCGACAATTGAACGAAGGAATGCTTCTAATCGCTGAAGCCAATGATTCCATTATCGTGCGCGGTTGAACATGATCAGGACATAGGTCGAAGATTGACGGCTTTAATAGTTTATCCATGAACAATATTTTGAATAAATTGAACCGAAACACAACAATGTAAAAACACAACAATAATTAACTCTAAATATCACATGCTACAATGCGATACTGGAACGACGAAGTAGTGTTCCCCATTCCCATCAAAAGACGTTTATCAACGTTTAACAGGAGTACAGTGACTTCACACCATTCAGTAAGGCATTCCAGGTCGTCCTGTAGTAAGGGACATTCAGTAAGATTACGAACAACAGTCCAGATTTTTTAAATAGTCCACATATGCTAAAACAGGATTCTTTAAACGCATGATCAGGTCATTAAAAAATACGACAAAAATAAGTGGGTCTATAACATATTCTTGAGATACACCTGAAAGCACCTAAGAGATCTTTGAAGGAACACTACTAACTCTTGTTTGGAATGACCGCAAAGATAATAAATTCTTTTTCTATTGAATGATCTGAAAATAGGAACCATTGTGAACAGGCAAAGAAACTATACTATCACAATGAACACGATCAAAGGCCTTAGAAAAGTCCAAAAAGACAGCGTCGATAGCATATCCGAAACTAACTTGTTCGTCCATTTTTCACGAACTGTTATTAAATTGGTTAAACAAGAACTGCCCAGCATAAATCCGCGCTGTGGAGTCCGAGAGAATACTGTTTTTCTTATGATGAAGTCGAATCTGCTTCGAGACTAGTTTTATGTGAATTGTGGTAAACATGCAAGTACGGATAATAGGGCGAAAGTCTGATAAACTAACAGGTGATGCATGGATATCGGACTACAATGACGCGCTTCCAAATGTCAGGAATCCGGGAACGGATGAGGCTGTGTCTCTGTTATTTGCTTTTGATATGGAAATTTCATATATTTAATTAATTATTTAATTATTTTAAACTAGTCTTAACATTATCCATTTTCGTTCTCGTCTCACTTATACACAATGATGTAGCATTTGACATGTATTGCTTCGAATATTCATTTTTTAGTATTTTGTGCTAAATTTTGTAATATTTAATTTGTCAATTTGGTTTTGAAAATTTTTAGGTGCTGATTATCCCAATGACATATACAATTGATGGTTTCAACATGGAATGTTCTATTGTTCTATTGACTCCTCTGGATATTGCATTTTTCATTCATGTGAACTAAACGTATTGTCATCAACTATCACGTGATAGAAGATATCACTATCATAAAACAGTGAACACAAAAAGTTGATTGTTTGATTGTAATTTAGCATGACTTAAACTGCTTATATTTTAAGACATTCGCCTTATGTCGATAGTTTTGTTCATTCCACACAATTAAGAAAAATCTACATCCCAAAACTTTTATCGTTTGATGTGATTTAAGCATTTGCCAGAATTCCTTAATTTAGTATCCACTATTAATATACTGGATATTAATATTTACAAGTATAAAAATAACTGATCAGTAATTGTTCCTTATACCTTAATAAAAAAGGACGTTGCAGATGAGTTTAACCATTTTAGGGTAAGACTTCCATTAGGTTACATCATGTTAGTAATGCTACTATTCCATTAGTAGCATTACTATTTAACTACGGCATTCCTGTAATGTTGTGTAATTGGATTCAAGATTTCCTACGTCATCGTTTCTTTAGGGTGAGAGTTGGCACCCATCTTTCCACTTCCAGACGCGTTTACTGTGGTGTTCCGCAAGGTACCGTACTAGGACCTCTGCTGTTTATTGTGTTCCTTAACGATTTGTTGCTGCGGATTCAGAGTCCCTGTCTTGCTTTTGCTGACGACCTCAAAATATGGTCTGTAGATGATATTGATCCGCTTGGCATTTCCCTGCAGGAAGACCTTAATGAAATATATCAATGGAGTGAGGCTACTGGTATGAAGATCAATGTTGACAAATGCGGCCACATGAAATTAGGAAGGCGTTGCGATGACCGTCGTTTTCGCCTCGGAACTTCAATTCTTAATGTCGTCATGGAGTATAGGGATCTGG
The DNA here is from genome assembly GCA_012934845.2 of Pomphorhynchus laevis. Classification (NCBI taxonomy): domain Eukaryota; kingdom Metazoa; phylum Acanthocephala; class Palaeacanthocephala; order Echinorhynchida; family Pomphorhynchidae; genus Pomphorhynchus; species Pomphorhynchus laevis. The sequence goes on along the minus strand of WNNJ02001507.1, from coordinate 15,271 downwards.
GTGTCATGGTGCATAGGACATTGAAATCCCGATCAAATACAGAGTTTGCCCATAGCAAGGCTTTGCGAGCTATGTACTGCGTCAAAAATGCATTTAATCGTATTAATCCATACGTCTTCAAACGGCTTTACTGCGCTCTTGTTCGCCCGCATATAGAGTACTGCGTGCAAGCAGTTTTTCCATACACTAAGAAAGAGTTCAATAGACTAGAGTCAATCCTTCGTAGAGGTTCTCGAATGTGTATGGATGGATCATATTCATATCGTGAACGGCTTGAATTTCTAAAGATACCATCTTTGGGTCAGAGGCTATATTACCTAGACCTTGTTGCATTATGGCGAATGGTAAATGGGATAGATGGTTTTCCCTCGTGCTATGTTAAAGTTTGTTCTCAGACGCATCGTGGCCACCCGTTGAAACTATTTAAGTTTCCCCATGGTAAAGTAGTGAGTTTGGCTAGGCTCTCACATCGAGCATTAAACGCCTGGAACACGTTGCCAGGAGAAATAGCATGTACCAAGGACTTATCTCAATTTAAAGTTCAACTTCGTCAGTGGATTAACGATCATGGCATTCCGAATGTATACAATATTATGTAACCGCTATTAACTTTTTTTTCTTCTTTTCTTTTCTTTTTTATTTCCTATGTGATCAGTTGAAACAGCCATTTGGCTATAACTTGTAATACTAATAATAATAATGTTGACCACACATATACTGGATATTAATATTTACAAGTATAAAAATAACTGATCAGTAATTGTTCCTTATACCTTAATTAAAAAAAGGACATTGCAGATGAGTTTAACCATTTTAGGGTAAGACTTCCATTAGGTTACATCATGTTGACCACACATATACTGGATATTAATATTTACAAGTATAAAAATAACTGATCAGTAATTGTTCCTTATACCTTAATTAAAAAAAGGACATTGCATATGAGTTTAACCATTTTAGGGTAAGACTTCCATTAGGTTACATCACGTTGACCACACATATACTGGATATTAATATTTACAAGTATAAAAATAACTGATCAGTAATTGTTCCTTATACCTTAATAAAAAAAAGGACTTTGCAGATGAGTTTAACCATTTTAGGGTAAGACTTCAATTTAGTTACCTTATGTACCATCTTTGCTTTTTGAATATAATTAATTAAATAAAAATTTTAATAAAATATTGGTTGTGTTATATTGTATTATATTTCATTGTTTGTTTCAATTTTAAAACTTATTTAATAATGAATTCAATATTTCTAATATTTTAAAATTATTAAATATACAAAAATTTATTAAAGTTTTAAATATATAATTATAATTTTTGATATACTTTTAGCCCTTACAAGGAAACCATCTCTCGTTAAACAAAATAGTAAATTTTCGATCATTTAAAAAAATAATATTAATATACATTTACCTTAATAAAAAATACATTGCGGATTCGTTTAACCATTTTAGAGTTAGACTTCCATTAGGTTAGTTACTTCATGTACGACTCCTGCTTTTTGAATATTATTAATTCAAAATTTTTGTTGATAATTATGTGATAAATGAGACTTTCATAATTTTATAAATTTTGAATTATGACTGTCAGAGCTGTGATATGCCACTTCAGTACGGAACACATTGCGCATCCTTGCATTGGATCTGTATCTGACACTCGACAAACGTATAAGTTGAAAACATATAATGCAAAATAACCAATATTCATCCAGAATTATTGGAGATGGACTTACTTAAAACTTATTTAATAATGAATCCAATATTTTTTATATTTTAAAAATATTCAACTATTCTAATATTTTTTTCAAATATTATTAAGGTTTTTAATATATAATTATATAGTAGTCTTCAGAAAGCTCTAAAGAGACACAACGATTTGTTCATAAAATGCCGACACAAAAGTAATTTGATTTCAGTAATTTAATTTTAATTTTTATTTCGCTAGCTGCGGCTAGCATCAAAAAACAGAAGGTACAATTTGCACATGTATAATTCTCATATAATATATGCCACTCGACAAACTTATAAGTTGAAAACATATAATACAAAATAACTAATATTCATCCAGAATTATTGAGCTGAATGAAAGAATTGGAAAAATTTTATTTTTGATATTTCGTTAACGTCTGTTAGCATCTTCAGAAAATTACCTTGTAATTTCATAGGTTAGCGAAATATCAAGTTAAATTTTCCTTTTTATTTTAATCCAGCTCTAATAATTCTTTATCAATAATGGATCATTATCAACTATTTACAATATTGATCCGTTTTTTATTAGTAATTTTTTAACATGATCAACAAGAAAAATTTTATTTTCATATTTCGCTAACTGCTGCTAGCATTACAAGAAGGAACGTACAATTTGTTCACTTAATAAACGAAAAATGAAGAATATCTACGTTTCTTTCTGATGATGCTAGTAACATCTAGCGAAACAAAAATAAACTTTTGTTTGCTGATCCAGCTCCAAAATGTTAAACAATATATTATTTATATAAAGGATAAATATCCTTTATATGTTTATCTTTTTTATTTATATATAAACATATATATAAACACATTTAAATAAATGTTATATAAATGCAGTATTGATTCTGTATTAATATTCACAATTTAGTAATTTTATAATTTTATACTTTGTATCTCTCAAACATAATGCAAACTATATAATATTTAATACTGGATATTTCTGAAACTTGCCTTAAATGAGCAAGACAAATTTATCGTTAAAATGATAAATCAGTCCTGAATTTAATAACTTGTGTTGAATTTACTTATGATTCCATGATTGATTCATCATGGGTTTTCACTTTACTCGTCCTTAATTGTTAATCTACGTAGTATTTACCACATGTCATCTGATTTTACTTAAAAATTTGGTTATTCGAAAATACAGTTTAGTGAATTTATATTGTAGATACGGAAAATGACCAATTCGCAAGGAAAATAAAATTAAGGGTTTATTCTAAATTAACGAATTGTCGAACATGTGGCACGAAGCAAGAAAGCAAGAGAAGAAAATCAGGGGTATAATGGTTGATTTGAAGAAGCGAGCGGAAAGAAGGAAGGAATATTTTGATAGAATAGTAAGTTAAAACGTTTAGTTGTTGTAAATACGAATAATTATCGAATTAGATTATTTGGATAATAGATAGAAATTGATTAATGATTGTTAAATTATTTTGAAATAATAAAATTAATAATAGAAACTGAATAATTTTATAATTAACATGTTTTGTAGTACAGTAGAAACTAAATTTCTATATTTTAAAAATTGGACTTAAATAATTAAATAGAAACTTTAATTTAGTTTCTAATTTTTAGCTTTTATTTCTTTCTTATAGCTTCATTTTATTGATAATTCCTTAATCAAATAAATTATTTAAAAAATTTTATAGCATAAATACGTAGTTTTATTAAAATCTGCATAGAAATGTTTTTAGGAATAAACTGCAAATGTGCAATTGCCTTTTACAGACAAATTTCGTTCAGTTGGTTTGGGCTAAAGAAAAAAGTTCAATGCTGGAAACAGCCTTTTCCATCTGAAGAATATATAAATATATAAATATTTAAAATATAATATTTTATAAATAAAATGTCATCTGCGACATGATAAATATGTTATTGTTTTTAAAATGTTTTTATATATTTTATATGTTTATGGGGCATTTAGTGAAACTTTATTTCCTTTTTTACCGATAGAAATTAGTCAACAGATGCAAGTTTTACATTTGAATTTGTTAAATTTCTCCTTTTTGGATTATTTATGCATCGAAAAATATTTATATAATTTTAATAATTTTAATTACTTTAATTATTTTGATTATTTTAATTATTTAATATTTTAATTATTTAATCTAACTTTAATTATTTGAAAAATAATTCAAAAAATAATTATGAATTATTTTTGTTTTATCATTCATTTATTTTTTAACTTGTAAATTCTATTTGAAATTGTTACAACATTGTTATCTTTATTTTGATCTTCAAAATTGTTTAATTTTCCTTATACATTTAATTTTATTTATTTAGATTAACTCTAATTTATTATTTTTATCTATTGATTCTGTATCGGATTAACGTATTCAAACGGTGTGCCATTGATTATAAAACTGCAGAAATTATTTTGCCTTTTACAAATAAAATGGAATGTAAAATTGACTTAATTTGATATTAAGCCAATTTATTTCATATTATTCTTAAAAAATAATTTGTTGTCCTTTAATTTCAATAAAAACATTATTATTTCAAAGAAGCGAGATCCTGCCGAATTCTTGCAAGTATGGGGAACTGCTTCAAAGTCCTATATAGATGCGACATCTTCATTCTCGGAACAAGCATTGTAAGAAGAATTCTACATTTAGTGCCGTGATATTTCTGTAATTCTAGGAATACTTGGTCTGCCGATCCGTCAATTCAGATTGACAGGTTCGATATACGGGCACATCTCGATACGTCTGATCTCATATTCAGCAATACAAGCTACAAGTAATTTCAATTTTTCTCAATAATAATTTATCATACAAATAAAATTTAAAAAAATTACTAAACGATGTAATAAGTTCAAGTAGTGAAAGAGTGATAATTGTCCATTCTCTAAATTTTTAAAATTAAAAATTTATTTTTCTGTTTCATTGGCTTATTTTGTAGTTATAATAAAATAACATTTTCGTTATAATCCATTTGCGATAAAATAATTATAGTTTGCAATAAAATTATGTTATGTTGATAGTTTGCGAAATAAAAGAATTTAGCGAAATAATTAAAATTAATTTATTGTATTTCGTTAATCCTACTCCGAAATTATTCAAAACGATGGATTTAATTCATTTTCTTAATGAAACATATTTTTTCGAGAATTTGCTTACTTAGTAGCATGGTCATAGCCTATTTAAACTGACTAAGTGATATCTGGATCATCCTAATTTTCTTTGTTAGGAGATTTAATTGCTATCGTTCTTGTTTTCTCTCAGGATCTTTAGAGGATACATTTCAACAAATTAAGAGTAGAATGGATAACACTGTACTCCGGAAAACTACAAGCTTCAGTTTTAAAATCAAGGATTTTGCCAAAAAGCCGGAATTCGATTACATGTAGAGCAAACTTCGTTATATATTTAATAGTATTAATATATCAACAAAATAATTCGCCGCTTGGCGCTAGTCGAGTAAGTATTAAACTGACACCTACTGTCAATTAGCCTCTTTGTGGAGCGGCCCAGACAATGTATGTTCGACATTGGTCGATCAACGGCTAATTAATTGGCCGGTTTGCATCAACCTTAGTGATAGTCTTTTCATAGACTATCTCAGATTCCTCCAATGACTCCAACGGCAGATTATACAATGAACGAAAAGAGGCGGAAGAGAGTCACGGAGGCCTGTTTCCTTACACTAACGATTTTGGATCATCAAAGGATATTGGGAACATGAGATAGCCGAACAAACAAAATTACTCCAATGACTCCAACGGCAGATTGGACAATGGAAGAAAAGGCGGAAAAGAGTCTTAAAGTCCTGTCTCCTTACAGTAGCTATGTTGGATCATTAAAGCATATCGGGACCGAGAGATAGCCGAACAAACAAACTAAGACAGTGAAAATGACAAGCAACAAATTTACAAAACATAAATCAAATGCAAAGAACAATGGTCAGCTCACCACTGACCGGAGGAGTTTTCATTTTCGGGTGCCTGTGACCAGGCAGTTGTTCGGAAACAGCGATAGAGACATTAACATCCTAAGCGGACTAGCCTTCATGTAGGAAGGTGGAATGCCATCTCGCTGGCGGGGAAGGAACTAGAATTAGTTGAAGAGATGGCTCGCTTCGGTCTTGAAATAGTCGGAGTGACTTCTCTTCACTATTCTGGAACTGGAACTAAACTTTTGGATCAAGGTTGGACCTTGAACTATTCGAGAGTTACCAACGGAAAGCGACGACAGGCGAGTGTATGGATACTTAAAAGTCCCCGGTTGTTGTTCGTGGTAGATAGTTTAACCCAATGAACGAAATGTTTGCGTCGTTGAGACTTATAGTTAAAGAGGGAAAGGATATAACTGTTGTGTGTGCGCATGCTCCTAACATTATTTTGGAATACTTAGCCTTCGTGGAAGATTTTTAGGCTCTGCTTGATAGTACTCCTGCTGGATATTCCCTCGTTCTATTGGGTGACTTTAATGCTCATGTTGTAGCGAAAGTATCACTTGGAAGGGAGTGTTGGGGAGGAACGGACTCTCTAATCTGAATGCGAGTGGTGTTGAATTATTGCTTTTTTGTTCTCGTAACAATTTATGCATAACCAACACAATGTTTGAACACAATGAGATCTATAGATACACATAGCATCAAGATTCTCTCAGTCGAAGATCAATGATCGATTTTGTAATCGTTTAATCCGATCTGCGACTTTATGTTCTGGACACTCGTGTGAAGAGAGGAGCTGATCTGTCAACCGATCACTACCTTGTAGTTAGTAAACTTCGATGGCAGGATTGGATGCCAGACAAGCCTGGTAAACCCAAACGTCGTGTGAGGGCGTGCTGGGAGCGTTTAGTACGCCCTACATCCGGAAGGACTTCTCTCGGTTACCAGAAGAGTTGAAGAGCATTAATCAAGAATGGGAGATGTTCAGAATCTCGCTTGCCTAAGCAACTGTGAAAAGTTTTGGCTCGAAGGCATTAGGTGCTTGTCGCGGAGAAAATACTCGAACTGTTTGGTGGGCACCAACAGTTAGAGATTTTGTCCAACAGAAGAAACTGACTCATAAGGCAACTTTGTCTAAGGGCAAAGAGAGCTTCAGTTCGAGCAGTTACCGAAGCGCAGAAGGCGACTTGGGAGAAGTTTGGAGAGCACTTATAACTTGATTATTGGTCAGCTTCAAAGATGTTCTAGAGGACGATCAGAAACCTTCGTGTTGGAAAGCAGAAAACTCCTCAAACTGTCTATGACAAGAGAGGATCTATGCTGACTGACATTGAGGAAAATCTTGGTTGTTGGAAAGAGCATTTTTGGAGTCTCCTTAATCCAATGGATATGCCTTCTCTTGTAGAAGTAGAGTCTTTAGAACCGATGTAATGACAAGTCTTCTGGAGTAGACGAGATTCGACCTGTAGCGTTAAAGGCTTTCGACGTTGTTGGCATGAAGATGCTAACAGAGATCTTCAACGTTGCATTGAAGTCGGGCAAGGTGGTAAGTGAGTGGAGAACTGTGGAGGTGGTACCGATCTTAAAGAAAGGTGACTGAAGAGTATGTTCCAATTATCGGGGCATCACTCTTCTTAGCCAAACTGGTAAACTATTTGCTAGGATTCTTGAGTTAAGAATATGATCTATAGTTGAAAGACAGTTGCAAGAGAAACAACGCGGCTTTCGTCCAGGTCGTGGAACTACGGATCAGCTCTTTACTCTCTCAACTATCCTTGAACTGTCTTGGGAGTCCGCTCAACCGGTCTACATGTACTTTGTTGATTTGGAGAAGGCGTTCGACCGAGTTCCGCGAGAGAGGTTGTGGTATGTACTAAGGGAGTATAAAGTCCCACACTATTTTCGGGTAGCTGTGACTTCTCTATATGAACAAAGTATGAGTTGTGTTCGTGTTCTAGGTATCTAGGTATGAAGTCTGAATCATTTCTAATAGGCGTTGTGCTACGTCAGGGTTGTCCTTTGTCTCCACTTTTGTTCCTTGTTTACATGGACAAAATTTCAAAACGGGCTGCTCTGACGGATGCCGGTTTTCAGTTCGGTTCCAACAGGATACCATCTCTGCTTTTTGCAGATGACGTTGTTTTGTTGGCTTCTTGTCCGGAGGACTTACAATGCCTACTAGATCGATTCACGATGGAATAACAAGCGTTAGGGATGTTGTTTGGTACTCCAAGACTGTCTCTATGTGTTCGTCTCGGATTCAGTTGCCAATGTCAATCCGGATTGGAGAAAAGATTCTTCCTGATGTGGAGAACATCACATTTCTTTGGGTATTGTTCTCGAGAGACGGCAGGAACATCAAGGAGATTGAGAAGCGGATTTGTGCACCTAACGCAGTAGTGCGTTCGTTGTACAGGTATGTCGTGGTGAAGTGTTGTTGAGTCTTCGGGCGAAGCTTTCGGTTTACTACGCAATCTTCGTTCCTATTTCAACCTATGGTAATGAGCTTTTAATTATGATCGTAAGGATAATATCTCGGGTACAGGCAACCGAAATGAGTTCCTTCGCGATGTGGCCGGTCTTAGCCTTAGAGATATGGTTAGGAATTCGGTCATCCGGGATAAACTCGGAGTAAAGTTGCTGCTTTTCCACATCGAAGAAAGTCAGCTGAGGTGGCTAGGTGCGTTCTGTGGATGTCTAAGGATCGCTTTCCTCAGAGGGTTTTCCAGACCGGATTCTATGGAAAGAGAACTCGAGGTTGGCCTAGATGCAGGTGTAGAGATCAAATCTCGAAACTGGCTGAAGACTGCGTTGGGCCATCTTAAATAGAATTCTGGTTTGTCGCCCAGAATCGCGATGTCTGTAGTAGTTTGATTCGTGGACTGCCTCTACGACCTGACATCCGTACAAGTGGTTTACAGGAAAAATATTGTATATCGTTTTTTTTTCAAGAAATTGTTGTTGTTATTTTGTAAATTTTGCTACATTTCATTCATTATACATGGACCTCATCAGCTACTTATCAAATACCTGTATCCTGTTTTCGGTACATTAGTGTCAGTTACGATCACTTGGCTCGTCAACTTTATTGATTTTTCGATAATATGAAAGATTTTAGTCTTGCATTTTGCAAATCTAATTGAAATCATTTCCTATTTCAAATTTTTGTTTTACGAATTCTTAATTTTAAATGATTTTTATTGTAATTTTTTATTTTTATTTTTTAAATTTTTTTAGTTTTTTATTTTTTTAGTTTTTTTTAATTCCTGTAAAAAACGTAAACAACAGGAATTAGGCAATTTATTTTAGCATACACATTCAAAAATTATAATATTATTATAATATATATATATTATTCTAATATATTAGTAATATTTAATAATTCTTTAATACTATGTTGATATCAATATAAGTTGTTATATTATTCATAAGTTGATAATATAAATTGGGATTAATTTGTCTATAAAAAGCTAAATTAATTTGAAATTAATTTGGTTTTAAAAATGTTCTGAAGATGCTAGTAGGAACTAGTGAAATTCAATACTAAAATCAATTTATTTTCCTGATTGTTCCTGTAATTTAAATGAGTAATCTTCAAGTTATTTTGTTGCTGTGCTATAAACGACAAAGCTTTTTTTAACACGAAACCGGCATTATTTTTTGTAAAATGTTACGTTTTAATTTTTTATGTTTTTTTTTAATAAAATTGCTCAACTTTAGACCGAATGATGAAGAATTGAATGAAGAACGAATGTGTAACTACGAGAGGTATCGACTGCTAGTGCAAAATGATGTAACAGGAAGTGGGTTACGCTTTTAATTAATCATATTGTTAATGCTAGCATGTTGTTAATGTGGTGGATTTACGATTTATCTTTTTATTGGACAGCAGCGAAAATAAGCTTGTGCTCTCTGTGAAATAAGATCTCTGTCTGTAATTTGACGAGCTTAACAATATGGAAATATTTAAATAAAAGAACAATAAAACAGCATTTTGAATACATTAAAAAAAGAATTGTTTAATTTTTGAAAAGAAAACAAGTTCTTGAATTAGATATTGGTTAATAGTGTCTTTATATTTAAAGAAAATTGTTTAAATATTAAATAATAGATTATTAAACATTGTTACTTAGATTTAATAATTTAAAATAATAATAATTTTTACTTTAATTATTTAATAATCAAATTAATTTATTAATATTTAAATTAATAATTAATTAATATTAATATTTAAACTTAATAATTTAAACTTTAATAATTTAAACTTTATTAAACATTGTTTTTATGAACGTGGTTAAATGGTTTATGACAAACACTTTACATACAAATACAATAAAATATACAACTTGTATATTACCACTGAAATAATCGGTTGGACGAACTGAAAGTAGACGAATTTTTAAACATTAATGGATCATTTTTTTTAATATAAAACAATTATTTTTAATTTATTTTGTTAACTCTACAAAACTGTCTTGTAGTACCAGTTATTAAGACTTTTATATTTTTCTTTTTTGACTTTAGTGCAAATGATCTCTTATTGTTCGCCTAGTCGTGTTAACTCTTCCGTGATTATGTTTATTAACTCCAGTTATTACAAACTCTTAAATTTGATTTTTCTTCAATGACTGTACTGTACAATGAATTCAATGTATTTTAATATTTATTTTCATAAATAATCGTACTATATCTTGCTAATCAACTTTAAGTCGTTCTAAAACGAGTTTGGACGGAAGAATTTTGGACGTATGCATCATCTTGTACAGTTACTCATTTAAGTTGTATTTGTTTCTATTCAAACACGATCGAAAAAGATCGTGTTTGACAAAATAAAAAAAACCAATTTAAATTTATAAATTGGAAGAACGTTTCGAAAAAGATGTATGCTAGAATATTTGTACATTGAGGCTTAGAACGAACTTGTTTGCATAATCTGACAGAGCAAGATAAGAAGTATTAATGCGTTTAATATAAGACTCACTACTCTACAAACCACGGCGAATAGTACAATAGAAATGAAGGGTATTTTCGGGAAGACGCATTCAACAAGACGCATAGGGTCGTACTAAGCCAACACAATTTCTTCACAAATTTCACAGTTTGAAGCAAATCTGTAACACGTGCCAGTTACGAAATAAGCTATCTATTGTCACGTTAAGGCAAACCATTTGCTGATGGTGCATTGATCAAAGATTGCATTATAAAATCTGCACAAATGCTGTTTCTTGAGGTTCGCCATAAATTTGTAGATATCTCCTTATCAATAAATACCGTGGCCGAAATAATAACATAGATAGGCCATGTGATGTTACGTGAATATAACGGAAAAGTTGCTAGACATCATTTCTTTGAAATACACAAAAACTAGAAAGGATATTTTAAATTCAGTATTCTGTTTGCTAGAAGATCAAAAGTTTCTTCTTGATAAGCTTGTTTCAGACAGATAGTGCCAAATCTATGACATTTGCCAGTAATGGATTTGAGACTTTGCTTAGTAAAGCTTTAAAATACAAGTTTACGGAAAAGAAGATATTGTGACATTTTATTGTTTGATTCACCAACAAATTCTGTGTATCAAAGGTTTTAGAACTTCTGATAAAACTGTTACTAAGATAGTTACTAACGTTCTTGGACTCTTAATCATCGTAATTGTTTTGCTGCTCTTGAAACTTAGAATTTGAAGATGTTCTTAAAGAGGTTCGATGGCTATATTGTCATAAGTTTAAAAGATTTTACACTAACGAATTGAATGTATTACGTATTTTCTTGAAAACAAAACTGAAACAATAGATTTTGTTAATCTACAAGTGAAAAATAAACTGATAACCCACATTTGTGATGAAATTGCAATTTTCAGAGCACATTTAAGTAAAATCACCATAATTAATTTGCCATGTTGTTGAAAATAAAAACATTATCATTCTGATCTTGATTTTTCCACGCATATCAAAAATTGATAATGCAAATCTGAATTTGACAAACACTTTGAAGACTTTGGGCATCACAAGACTGCCTTTTCTCTCTTTATAAGCCTTTTTTCTTTATCTGCTGCAAGAGAACCCTAGAACTGCATTCGGGATTGATTTATCTTCAAAATGACACTGCTTTGATAGGAAAATATCAAGCAGGGGACGTCTCGTCCATATATTTCTATTTAAGTAAAAAATACTGGAAGATAAAAAAATTTACTTCGAAGATTTCATGCATGTATGGAAGTATCTATGTGAAAAGCATTTTTCATACATACAACTTAAATAAAATATACGTTCATATTAAAGTTGTCAGAAAAACATTTATCTTTATTATAAAGATATCTCTATCCCGGGAATAGATATTTATCTTTGAAAAATCATTTTAAGACCATATTTTTGTAATGCGGCTCGCGAGCTTAAGAAATGACCCGTTGCTTATTTGACCTTGACATCCCTGCTTTAGTACAATAAATAGTTTCACCTATATTTTTTTAATCTAATAGATTAATAAATATTTTAATATTTAATTTGAAAATATTAAATTATATAAATTACAGAATCTCACATCAAAGAAATTATAGTTTAAAGCAGAAAATATACAATAAATGTTTTTTACTACCCTATTATTTTCAGGAAATGAACTGAATTAGATGTTGAATTAAATTTTTTTATTAAATAAAACGTACACAATTATATTTGAATATATTTGAATATTCAGGTTTTATCAAACAAATCGGTTTGCACTTAATTATATCGAGTACAATTTAAATATGTACTTTATTAATCAACAAAAGTTAGTTTGATGATAAAATACAAAATATAAATTAAAGAAAATTTAAATTGAACAATAAATAAATTGAAATATGAATTTGTTGTTTTAATACATAAATTTGATAATGGCATAACTCCGTTATTAAGCAAATTCATTCCGAGTCGACTATCATAGTAATGTGATATTGATAATTTTATCAAAGTAAATTTTACAACAAAATAGTATCTAAACTAAGACGCTCGCCGAACTTTTGTTAACCTTAATACCTTAATTTTTTACTAAACAAAAAATTCAATACTTTTTTAAAACAGTTTCTTGTTTATTTTGTAGCATCTGAGAAACAATGTCTACAACAGATTAACCTGGATGAAAAGTTCGGATGTATTGCCCAACAACAGTGCACGACAGATTTTGTGGAAAAAAAGTACGTACTGATAAACTGTTTTATGAATCTGTTATTATTTAGGTCTGAGAATAAGGCTGCTATTTATTATTCGTATGGCTCCGATTTTTCAAATAAGACCAATGACGCTAAACCTGTAATTGAGGACCTTGATACCGAAAATCTAGATTTAGACGAGATGGACTTAGGTAGCTCTTTCATGGACTTTAATATAGCCTATACTTTTCAGCGCTTTTCATGGACTTTTGTAACCAAAAGCTATTTGATATATTAGTATGTATTTGACTTTTTCACTGTGGTTTATATCCGCAGAGTTTGATAAGGGAATACCGCTTTGAGATACTAATATATGATATGTATTATCATTAATATATATTTAATATTAATTAATATTATATTTTAAAGCTAGCGGTTGTTATGTCTGATATTTTAAATTTGTAAAATATCAATTTGCGATCGAAAAATAGTTAAGACATATCTATCAAGGAAATCATTATTTCGTAGTGATTCGTCGTTTCGCATTTTCGACATTTGTTTATTATGTAGTTATTTGAAATATTTGACCCTTTATTACAAATTACTGCATAATCGTTTAATGGCATAACGCATATTTGCTCCTGGATGATGATTTTAATAGTGTGTATTTTTCTGCTGGATGATGTTTGTAAATGATATGATATTCAAAATATCTAGTTACTATTGAAAATATGTGTGTTTATTGCTTTTATAACTTTAAATTCGAGGAATGTGCTTTAAAATTATATTACATTTGAAATATTTTTAATTTAAGTTTTATCTGACTGTCATTTTACATTTAACTAAACGTTATTTGGATAAAAAATCTATTTGGAAACCGATGAAAAAATTATACTGTTGGAATCTGCTTCAATACTGTTTTTAATTTAAAAATTAAAATAAAAAATCAATAAAACAATTTTTTAATTAATATTAAACTTATTCGTATTTACATGTAGTCTATTTTAATAATTTTAATTTTTTAACAATTAATTTTAAATAAGCTTGATTTTAATAAAATTACACTGTTAATATTGATTACTTTAATTTGGATCTAATGCATCATTTGTAAAGTTGACTCAAAAAGTTTAAATTTCTAAATACAAGTTTCAATAATATATTTAAGAAACTGATGAAATTAAGTTTTTATAATGTTTTTAAAAAATCTTTAGATCTTCTCGTAAACGTTAATCATCTTACAAACGAACACAAACATCAATTTAACGTATCTGCTCTCAAATATGGCATGTACATGGGCGACTATGTCCGGTAGGGTATATATTTTCATATTTGACATTTTTTGACTTTATAGAATGTTGACATTTGATCAAGAAGAAATCGACGCTTTGAACCAACACAAAATTATTGAAGCTGAGAAAGCTCAATTTTCAGTAAGAATTTCCAGTCAAATTATCATTGATAACTTTTACTTTACGTTTGATTATTACATTATAAATTTAAATCTTATTTATATTTTAATGTCGATATTCAATACTTTTATTATAAAAATTTTGGATAAAAAAATTATTTTTAATAAAAATTAAATTTTTGATTGTTTTTGTTGTCCATATATTTGAATTTCTCGTTTTTGCTACATACTTTGGGAATTGTTTTTAAAACAATTTTACAAAAGTAAATTGCTTTTTCTGAAGGGGCGTAAGGCAAGACGTGAAAGACGAATAGCTAAGGAGAGACGAGTTCGACATAATGATAGGAGATCACCTAGGTATTTACTAGCCTTTTAATTACAACCTTTTATTCCTTTTTAGCTTTATTCCGAGATTAAGCCCTAAATACGAATCATCTAAACGGTTTGTGTGTTTATTTTATTTTATCTGATATAAGTTTAATCTATAACTGTTTAATCTATACAAGTTTAATACAAAATAATACTAAATTATAATATTATAATTTGTAATACCACCATCGTAATTACCTAGTAATACTACGTTCGTAATGTCGTAGTATCGTATTTACTGTAACTATTTAGCTTTTTGTTCTATTGAATTATTTATTGTTTTAAAGTCTTTGTAATTGCTTCCATTTATATATTTTTGTTTGTGTAACGAATTAAGAACATAATTCAAATAAAGTTTCTTGAAATTAATACTGATTCTGGAAAATATATCATAAATGATATATGATCTTTGTAATTGCTTCCATTTATATATTTTTGTTTGTGTAACGAATTAAGAACATTAATTAACGAATTCAAATAAAGTTTCTTGAAATTAAATTCTGGAAAATATAAAATAAAATATCATTTTGTATATCTTGTTAAGTTAACAATAGAAACGAGTTTGTAAGTTTCACAATATTGTGGCTTAATGATATAAGAGACTTTTCACCGCTAAATGCAAAAAGAAACTCTTGGACGTCTTTAATATTGGATTTTCTTTTAATGTGCACAACTATTTAAGTTTTATCTATTTAACTAAATCGGGAATGCAGAGAATAAA
>WNNJ02001506.1:0-37901 GCA_012934845.2 Pomphorhynchus laevis | reverse complement strand
TAACTGCATAAATCCGCTTATCAATCTCCTTGATGTTACTGCCGTCCCTCTAGAACAATAACCCAAGATACTTAAAATCATCCAACATCAGAAAGAACCTTTTCCTCAATCCAGATTGACATTGGCACCTGAATCCGAGACGAGCACAGATACAGTATTGGAGGTGCTAACCAACATCCCTTCCGCTTGGCATTATATCGTGAATCGATCTAGTAAGCATTGTAAGTCCTCAGGATAAGAAGCCAACAAGACAAAATCATTTGCAAAAATCAGAGATGGTATCCTGATGAAACCGAACTGAAGACCGAAATACGTCAGAACAGCCCGTCTCGTAATTTTATCCATGTAAACAAGGAATAAAAGTGGAGACAAAAAACAACCCTGACAAAGCCCAACGCATACTGGAAATGATTCAGACTTCCTACCTAGAACACGAACACAACTCATACTTTGTTCATACAGAGAAGCCACAGCTACCCGAAGATAGTGTGTTACTCTATACTCCCTTAGTACCTTTCACTACCTCTCTCACGGAACATGGTCGAACGCCTTCTCCAAATCTACAAAGCACATGTAGGCAGGTAGAGCGAACTCCCAAGACTGTTCGAAGATAGTTAAGAGAGTAAAGAGCTGATAAGTAGTTACAAGACCGGGACGAAATCCGCATTGTTTTCCTTACAACTGTCCCTCAACTATAGGCCACATCCTTTACTCAAAAATCCTAGCAAATAGCTTACCAGATTGGCTAAGCAGAGTGATGCCTTGATAATCAGAACACACTCTTCAGTCACCTTTCTTAAAGATCGATACCACCACCCCAGTTCGCAACTGTCTAGGAACCTCGCCCGGATCCAATGCAACGTTAAGATATGTGTTAGCCACTTCATGCCTACAACGTCGAGAGTCTTTAAAGCTTCAGGTCGAATCTCATCTAATCCAGAAGACTTGTCATTACGAAGTTTCTTAACAACAGCAATGACCTCTTCTAAAGAGATTAGCTCTTCCGTTGGTTCTAAAGGTTCTACTACAACAAGAGAAGGCATATCCACGGGATTAAGGAGACTCCTAAAATGCTCTTTCCAACACGAATGCTCCTGATCGTTCTCCATAACATCTACGAAGTTGACTTATAATCAAGTTCTAAGTAGCTGCTCGAGCTGAATGTCTATTTTACCTTCGGTACTCGTTTACAGCTTCTATTGATTTATCTGACAAAGTTGCCTTATAAGCCAGTTTCTTCTGTTGGACAAAATCTCTAACTCTTGGTGTCCACTAAGCAGTTCGAGTATTTCTTCCGCGACAAGCACCTATAGCCTTCAATCCGGAACTTTTAATAGTTTCTTTAGCAAGCAAGGATATGAACATCTCCCATTCCTGATTAATGTTCTTCACATTTTCTGGCAACCAAGAAAAGTTCTGGATGTAGCCAAAAAAACGTTATTTGACAGAAACATCTGCTAGACGCTCCCAGCACGACCTTAAACAACATTTGGGTTTACCATGCATTTCTAGCATCCGATCCGGCCATCGAAGTTTAAACTACAAGGTAGTGATCGGTTAACAGATCAGCCTCTCTTCCCCCGAGTGTCAGGAACAAAACGTCGCAGATCAAATGAGGCGATTACAAAATCGATCATTGATCTTTGACTGAGAGAATTCAGATGCCATGTGCATCTATGGATTTCCCTATGTTCAAACATGGTGTTGGTTATTCACAAATTGTTACGAGCGCAAAAGTGCGAAAATTCAACACTATTCGCATTCAAATTAGACAATCCGTTCCACCCCAACACTCCCTTCCAAGTGCTACTGTCGCTACCAACATGAGCATTAAAGAGAAGTAACTCTGACTATTTTAAGAACGAAGCGAACCATCTCTTCAACTAATTCTGGTTTATTCCCCGTCAGCGAGATGACATTCCACGTTCTTACATAAAGGCTAGTCCGCTTCGGATGTTGATGCCTCTTTCGCTGTCGCCGTACTACTGCCTGGTCATACGGCACCCGACAATAAAAACTCCTCCGGTTCGTGGTGAGTTGACCATTGTTCTTCGCACTTCATTTATGTTTTGTAACTTTGTTGCTTGCCATTTTCATTGTCTTCGTTTCGACTGTTCGGCTATCTCCCGTTCCAGATATCCTATGATAGCGTGTGATAGTTTATCTTACTGCCGATAGCTGTCGGCTAACAAATGACTGTCCTGGTGTGAGGGGGAGGTTGCAGGCTGAAGAATATGTCGATTCAAACAACAACCCAAACATATGAAAAGGATTGCTATTTGCAATATCGAGCAATTACGATTCAAACGGAACTCTTAAGATTATATAGAAAGAGTTGATCAACTCAATCTCGGTTTCGTAGAGTCTAGAATCCGAAAGTTGGATCCTTTGGTTACTAATGATGGTTTGCATTTCAAATTGTAAGATTAAAGAGCTAACGCTTCCAAGACGTTTAACTAGATGTCTGAAATGCATTTTCAAAATATCACAGAGGCAGCCGAAACGCCGTGTGATAGTTTATCTTACTGACGATGGCAGCCGGCTATCACATGACCGTCTTGGAGTGACGAAAGTTTGAAGGCTGAATAAAATGCTCTATTTAAAAAACGATACTCATATGATTATAAAGGAAAGAATAGATACACTCAATCTCGATTTCTTACAGTTAAGCATCCGAAAGTTTGGATCTTTGGTTTTATATAATGGTCTGCATTGCAAATTGTAGGATTTAAGAGCTAACGCGACAAACAACTTTAGCTAGATGTCGGAAATGCATTTTCGCAATGTCACAGAGGCAGCCGATAAGTCGTGTGATAGATCATCATACTGACGATTGCTGCTGGCTATCACATGACCGTCTAGGAGTGAAGAGAGTTTGCAAAATTATTAATATGCTCGATTCAAACACCTATTCCAATATATGAATAGAATTGCTTTTCGCAATATTGAGTCATACGGATTCAAACGAAACTCATAAGATTACGTTGAAAGAATTGATCCACTCAATCTAAGCTTCTTACAGTCAAGCATCCGAAAGTTTGACCCTCGGGACGTTTATGATGCTCTGCATTGCCAATTGTAGGAACTAAGAGCTAACGAGGAGACAACAACATTAGCTAGCTGACGGAAATGCATTTTCACAATGTTATAGAGGCAGCCAAAACGGCGTGTAATAGTTCATCTTTCTGACAATGGCTGCCGGCTATCACATGACAGTCTAGGAGTGAAAAAAGTTTGCAGACTAAAGAATATGCTCGATTCAAGCACCTACTTAAACATAAAAAAATTGCTATTCGCAATCTCGAGCAATACCGATTAACACGAACCTCTAAAGAATACAAAAAAGAATTGATCACTTAATCTCGGTTTCTTGCAGTCAAGATTCCGAAAGTTTGACACTTTTGTTGTTAATGATAGTCTGCATTGCAAATTAAAGGATTAAAGAGCTAACGCTTACAACAATTTTAGCTATATAACGGTAATCCATTTTCCCAATGTCACAAAGGCAGCCAAAGCGGCGTGTGATAGTTTATCTTACAGACGATAGCTGCTGGCTATAACATGACCCTATTGAAGTAACGATTGTTTGCAGGCTGAAGAATATGCTTTATTTGAACACATATCCAAACATATAAAAAGAATTGATACTCACAATCTCGAGCAATACTGATTCAAAGAAAACCTAAGATTACATAAAATAAATTCATCCACTCAATCTCGGTTTCTCACAGTCAAGCATTCGAAAGTTTATCTTTTTGTTGTAAATAATGGCCTGCACAGCAAATTCTACGATTTAACAGCTAACGCCAACTTCAATTCTAGCAAGATGTCGGAAATGCATTTTCACAATGTAACAGAGGCAGCCGAAACAGCGCGTGATAGTTTATCTTATTAACTATAATGCCGGCTAACACATAACCGTCTTGGATTGGCGAGAGTTTGCGAGAGTTTGCAGACTGAATAATATAATCGATTCAAGCACCTATCTAAACATCTTGAAAGAATTGTTTTTCGCCATCTTAAGCAATATCGATACGAACGAAACTCTTAAGATTGCATAGAAAAAATCTATCACCTCAATCTTGGTTTCGTCAGTCAAGCATCCGAAAGTTTGATCCTCATGTTGTTAACGATAGTTTACATTGCAAATTCTATAATAAAAGAGATAACGCTACAAACAATTTTAACTAGATATCTGAAATGCATTTTCACAATATCACAGAGGCAGCCAAAACGGCGTGTAATAGTTCATCTTACTGACGATGGCTGCCGGTTATCACGTGACCGTTAGAGAGTGACGAGAGTTCGCAGGCTTAAGAATATGCTCAATTCAAACACCTACTTAAACATATGAAAAGAATTGCAATTCGCAATCTTAAGTAATACCGATTAACATTACATAAAAAGAATTGATAACTTAATCTCGGTTTCTTGCAGTTAATGATCTAAACGTTTGACCCTCTTGTTGTTAATTATAGTCTGCATTAATTGTAGGATTAAAGAGCTAACGCTACCAACAATTTTAGCTGTGTCGGTAATGCATTTTTACAATGTCACAGAGGTAGCCGAAACTGCGTGTGATAGTTCATCTTACTGACGATGGCTGCCGGCTATCACATGACCGTCTAGGAGTGACGAGAGTTTGCAGACTGAAGAATATGCTCGATTTGAACACTTACTTAAATATACGGAAAGAATTGCTATTCGCAATCTCGAGCAATACCGATTCAAACGAAACTCTTATGATTACATAGAAAGAATTGATCCACTCAATCTCGGTTTCTTACAGTCAAGCATCCGAAAGTTTGATCCTCTGGTTGTTTATGATGGTCTGCATTGCAAATTGTTGGATTTAAGAGCTAACGCCACCAACAATTTAAGCTAGATGTCGGAAATGCATTTTCACAATGTCACAGAGGCAGCCGAAACGGCGTGTGATAGTTCATCTTACTGACGATGGCTGCCGGCTATCACATGACCGTCTAGGAGTGACGAGAGTTTGCAGACTGAAGAATATGCTCGATTCGAACACTTACTTAAATATACGGAAAGAATTGCTATTCGCAATCTCGAGCAATACCGATTCAAACGAAACTTTTATGATTACATAGAAAGAATTGATCCACTCAATCTCGGTTTCTTACAGTCAAGCATCCGAAAGTTTGATCCTCTGGTTGTTTATGATGGTCTGCATTGCAAATTGTTGGATTTAAGAGCTAACGCCACCAACAATTTAAGCTAGATGTCGGAAATGCATTTTCACAATGTCACAGAGGCAGCCGAAACGGCGTGTGATAGTTCATCTTACTGACGATGGCTGCCGGCTATCACATGACCGTCTAGGAGTGACGAGAGTTTGCAGACTGAAGAATATGCTCGATTCGAACACTTACTTAAATATACGGAAAGAATTGCTATTCGCAATCTCGAGCAATACCGATTCAAACGAAACTCTTATGATTACATAGAAAGAATTGATCCACTCAATCTCGGTTTCTTACAGTCAAGCATCCGAAAGTTTGATCCTCTGGTTGTTTATGATGGTCTGCATTGCAAATTGTTGGATTTAAGAGCTAACGCCACCAACAATTTAAGCTAGATGTCGGAAATGCATTTTCACAATGTCACAGAGGCAGCCGAAACGGCGTGTGATAGTTCATCTTACTGACGATGGCTGCCGGCTATCACATGACCGTCTAGGAGTGACGAGAGTTTGCAGACTGAAGAATATGCTCGATTCGAACACTTACTTAAATATACGGAAAGAATTGCTATTCGCAATCTCGAGCAATACCGATTCAAACGAAACTCTTATGATTACATAGAAAGAATTGATCCACTCAATCTCGGTTTCTTACAGTCAAGCATCCGAAAGTTTGATCCTCTGGTTGTTTATGATGGTCTGCATTGCAAATTGTTGGATTTAAGAGCTAACGCCACCAACAATTTAAGCTAGATGTCGGAAATGCATTTTCACAATGTCACAGAGGCAGCCGAAACGGCGTGTGATAGTTCATCTTACTGACGATGGCTGCCGGCTATCACATGACCGTCTAGGAGTGACGAGAGTTTGCAGACTGAAGAATATGCTCGATTCGAACACTTACTTAAATATACGGAAAGAATTGCTATTCGCAATCTCGAGCAATACCGATTCAAACGAAACTCTTATGATTACATAGAAAGAATTGATCCACTCAATCTCGGTTTCTTACAGTCAAGCATCCGAAAGTTTGATCCTCTGGTTGTTTATGATGGTCTGCATTGCAAATTGTTGGATTTAAGAGCTAACGCCACCAACAATTTAAGCTAGATGTCGGAAATGCATTTTCACAATGTCACAGAGGCAGCCGAAACGGCGTGTGATAGTTCATCTTACTGACGATGGCTGCCGGCTATCACATGACCGTCTAGGAGTGACGAGAGTTTGCAGACTGAAGAATATGCTCGATTCGAACACTTACTTAAATATACGGAAAGAATTGCTATTCGCAATCTCGAGCAATACCGATTCAAACGAAACTCTTATGATTACATAGAAAGAATTGATCCACTCAATCTCGGTTTCTTACAGTCAAGCATCCGAAAGTTTGATCCTCTGGTTGTTTATGATGGTCTGCATTGCAAATTGTTGGATTTAAGAGCTAACGCCACCAACAATTTAAGCTAGATGTCGGAAATGCATTTTCACAATGTCACAGAGGCAGCCGAAACGGCGTGTGATAGTTCATCTTACTGACGATGGCTGCCGGCTATCACATGACCGTCTAGGAGTGACGAGAGTTTGCAGACTGAAGAATATGCTCGATTCGAACACTTACTTAAATATACGGAAAGAATTGCTATTCGCAATCTCGAGCAATACCGATTCAAACGAAACTCTTATGATTATATAGAAAGAATTGATCCACTCAATCTCGGTTTCTTACAGTCAAGCATCCGAAAGTTTGATCCTCTGGTTGTTTATGATGGTCTGCATTGCAAATTGTTGGATTTAAGAGCTAACGCCACCAACAATTTAAGCTAGATGTCGGAAATGCATTTTCACAATGTCACAGAGGCAGCCGAAACGGCGTGTGATAGTTCATCTTACTGACGATGGCTGCCGGCTATCACATGACCGTCTAGGAGTGACGAGAGTTTGCAGACTGAAGAATATGCTCGATTCGAACACTTACTTAAATATACGGAAAGAATTGCTATTCGCAATCTCGAGCAATACCGATTCAAACGAAACTCTTATGATTATATAGAAAGAATTGATCCACTCAATCTCGGTTTCTTACAGTCAAGCATCCGAAAGTTTGATCCTCTGGTTGTTTATGATGGTCTGCATTGCAAATTGTTGGATTTAAGAGCTAACGCCACCAACAATTTAAGCTAGATGTCGGAAATGCATTTTCACAATGTCACAGAGGCAGCCGAAACGGCGTGTGATAGTTCATCTTACTGACGATGGCTGCCGGCTATCACATGACCGTCTAGGAGTGACGAAAGTTTGCAGACTGAAGAATATGCTCGATTCGAACACTTACTTAAATATACGGAAAGAATTGCTATTCGCAATCTCGAGCAATACCGATTCAAACGAAACTCTTATGATTATATAGAAAGAATTGATCCACTCAATCTCGGTTTCTTACAGTCAAGCATCCGAAAGTTTGATCCTCTGGTTGTTTATGATGGTCTGCATTGCAAATTGTTGGATTTAAGAGCTAACGCCACCAACAATTTAAGCTAGATGTCGGAAATGCATTTTCACAATGTCACAGAGGCAGCCGAAACGGCGTGTGATAGTTCATCTTACTGACGATGGCTGCCGGCTATCACATGACCGTCTAGGAGTGACGAGAGTTTGCAGACTGAAGAATATGCTCGATTCGAAAACTTACTTAAATATACGGAAAGAATTGCTATTCGCAATCTCGAGCAATACCGATTCAAACGAAACTCTTATGATTACATAGAAAGAATTGATCCACTCAATCTCGGTTTCTTACAGTCAAGCATCCGAAAGTTTGATCCTCTGGTTGTTTATGATGGTCTGCATTGCAAATTGTTGGATTTAAGAGCTAACGCCAACAAACAATTTTAGCTAGTTGTCGGAAATGCATTTTCCACAATGTCACAGAGGCAGCCGAAACGGCGTGTGATAGTTCATCTTACTGACGATGGCTTCCGGCTATCACATGACCGCGTCTTACGAGTGACGAGAATTTGCCAGACTGAAGAAAATATGCTCGAATTCAAACATATACCTAAACATTTCGAAAGAATTGTTTTTTTCGCAATCTCTAGTCATTCCGATTCAAACAAAACTTTTAAGATTACGTAGAAAAAATTGATCCACTCAATTACGGTTTCTAACAGTCAAGCATCGAAAGTTTGATCCTTATGGTTTTGTTAATGATGGTCTGCATTGAAAATTGTGGGATTAGAGAACTAACGCCACCAACCATATGCGCTAGATGTCGTAAATGTATTTTCACAATGTCACAGAGGCAGTCGAAACGGCGTGTGATAGTTCATCTTACTGACGATGGCTGCCGGCTATCACATGACCGTCTAGGAGTGACGAGCGTTTGCAGGCTGAATAATATGCTCGATTTAAATACCGACAAAATCATATGGAAAGAATTGATGTTCGCAATCTCGAACAATACCGATTTAAACGAAACTCTTAAGATTATAGAGAAAGAATTGATCCACTTAATGTCGGTTTTTCACAACCAAGAATCCAAAAATTTGATCCGCACAGAGGCTGTCGAAAGTGCGTGTAAGAGTACATCTAACTGACGTTGTGTCGGCTATCACGTGACCGTCTAAAAGTTAAGAGGGTTTGCTGGCTGAAGAATATGGTCGATTCAAACACGTACCTAAACATTAGAAAAGAGTGCTATTCGCAATCTCGAGAAACACCGATTTAAACAAAACTCTTAATAATACAAAGAAAGAATTGATTCACTTAATCTCGGTTTCTTACGTTAAAGCATCCGAACGTTTGATTTTCTAATTGTTAACGATGGTCTGCATCGCAAATTGTAGGATTTAAGAGTAAACGGCACGAACAATTTTAGCTAGATGTCAGATATGCATTTTCACAATATCACAAAGGCTGCCGACACGGCGTATGATAATTTATCTTACTGACGATGGCTGCCGGCTATAACATGACCGTCTAAGAGTAACGGGAGTTTGCAGGCTGAATAATATGCTCGCTTCAAACACCTACCCAAACATATAGAAAGAATTGATATTCGCAATCTCTCGCAATACTGATTTAAACGAAACTCTTAATATTAAATGAAAAAATCGATCCACTCTATCTCGGTTTCAAACAGTCAAGCATCCGAAATTTGGCATTCTGGTCGTTAATGATGTCCTGCATTGCAAATTGTAAGATTATAGAGCAAACGACACCAACAATTTTAACTAGACGTCGGAAATTAATTTTCACAATGCCACAGTGGGCGCCAGATTGTCGTGTGATAGTTAATCTTACTGACTATGGCTGTCGCCTATTACATGACGGTCAAGTAGTGACGGAAGTTTTCAGGCTAAAGTATATGCTCGATTCAAACACCTACCTAAACATATGGAAAGACTTGCTATTCGCAATCCCGAGCAATACCGATTCAAAAAAAACTCTCAAGAGATAATAGATAGAATTAATCCACCCAATCTCGGTTTCTACTAGTCAAGCATCCGAAAGTTTTATCTTATTTTTGTTAACGATGGACCTCATTGCAAATTGTAGGATTTAAAAGCTAACGCCACCAACAGTTTCAGCTAGATTTCGAAAATGCATTTTACAATGTCACCGAGGCAGCCGAAACGACATGTGATATTATATTTTTCTGACGATGGATGCCGGCTATCACATGACCAACTAGGATAACGAGGGTTTGCAGGCTGAAGAATATGCTCGATTCAAACACCTACACAAACATATGGAAAGAATTGCTATTCGTAATCTCGAGCAATACAGATTCTTAACAAAACTCTTAAGATAACATAAAGAATTGATCCACTCAATCTCGGTTTTTTTACAGTCAAGCATCCGAAAGTTTGATTCTATTTTTGTCAACGATGGTCTGCAATGCAAATTGTAAAATATTAAAGCCAACGCCACCAACAATTTAAGCTAGATGTCGGATATGCATTATCAAAGTCACAGAGGCAGCCGAAACGGCGTGTGATAGCTTATCTTTCTTACTATGGCTGTTGTCTATCACATGGTTGTCCTGGAGTAACAAGAGTTTGCAGTCTAAAAAATATGCTCGATTAAAACACCTAGCCAAACATATAGAAAGAACTGATAGTTGCAATCTCGAGCAATGTCGATTTAAACAAAACTCTTAAGATTACATTGAAAGATATGATACACTCAATCTCGGTTTCAAACAGGTAAGCATCCGAAAGTTTCACCCTCTGGTTGTTAATGATGGTATGCATTGCAAATTGTTAGATTATTGAGCTAACGCCAACAAAAATTTTAGCTAGACGTCGGAAATTCATTTTCACAATGTCACAGAGGGCGTCAAATTGTCGTGTTGTAGTTAATTTTACTGACTATGGCTGACGCCTATCACATGACGTTCAAGTAGTGACGAGAATTTGCAGGCTAAAGTATATGCTGGATTCATACACCTACACAAACATAAGGAAATAATTACTATACGCAATCTTGATAAATACCAATTTAAACGTAACACTTAAGATTAAATAGAAAGAATTTATCCACTCAATCTCGGTTTCTTACAGTCAAGCATCCGAAAGTTTATCCTCTGGCTCTGAATTATTGTCTCCACACAGATTGTAAAATTTAAGAGCTAGCGACACAACAGTATTAGCTAGATTTCAAAAATACATTTTCACAATGTCACAGAGGCAGCCAAAATAGCGAGTGATTGTTCATCTTACTGACTTTGTCTGCCGGCTAACACATGACTTTCAAGAAGTTACGAGAGTTTGAAGATTGCAGAATATGGTCAATTTAAACATCGACTCAAAATATGGAAAGAATTGCTGTTCGCAATCTCTAGCAATACCGATGTAACGATACTCTTTAGATTGTATAGAAAGAATTGATCCACTTAATGTCGGTTTCTTACAGATAAGCATCTAAACGTTTGATTTTCTGGTTGTTAATTATGATCTGCATTGAGAATTGAATGATTTAAGAGCTAATACTATCAACAAATATAGCTAGATGTCGAAAATGCATTTTCACAATGTCACAGAAACATCCGAAACGTCGTGTGATAGTTTATCTTACAGACGATGACTGCAATCTATTACATGACCGTCTAGGAGTTACGAGAGTTTGCAGGCTGAAGAATATACTCGATTGTAACACCTACGTAAACATATGGAAAGAATTACTATTCGCGATCTCGAGAAATATTGATTCAAACGAAACTCTTAAGATTACATAGGATGAATTGATCCACTCAATATCGGATTCTTACAGTCAAGCATCTGAAAGTATGACGCTCTGGTTGTTAATAATGGCCTGTATTGCAAATTGAAAGATTTAGGAGCTAACGCCACCAACAATTTTAGCTAGATGTCGGAAATTCATTTTCACAATGTCACATAGGCAGCCGGAACGGCGTGTGAGAGTTCGTCTTACTGACGTTATCTGCCGGCTATCACATGACCGTCCAGGAGTGACGAGAGTTTGCAGGCTATAGAATAAACTCGATAAAAAATACCAAAACATATGGAAAGAATTCCTATTCGCAATCTCGAGCAATTCCGATTTAAACGAAACTCTTACGATTACATTGAAAGATATAATACACTCAATCTCGGTTTCTAACAGGCAAGCAACCGAAAGTTTCACCCTCTGGTTGTTAATGATGATCTGCATTGCAAATTTTAGGATTAAAGAGCTAACGCCACCAACAATTTTAGCTAGATTTCGGAAATTCATTTTCAAAATGTTACAGAGGAAGTCAAATTGGCGTGTGATTGTTCATCTTACTGATGATGGCTGCCGGCTATCCCATGACAATCAAGGAGTGGCGAGAATTTGCAGGCTGAAGAATATGCTTTATTCAAACAACTACCCAAATGTATCGAAAGCATTGCTCTTCGCAATCTCGAGCAATACCGATTCAATCAAAACTCTTTATATTACATAAAAAGAATTAATCCACTCAATCTCAGTTTCTTAAGATCAAGCATCCGAAAGTTTGATCCTCTGGCCGTTAATGATAAACTCTATTTAAATTGTAAAATTTAAGAGCTTACACCACCAACAGTTTTTGCTAGATTTCGGAAATGCATTTTCACAATGTCACAGAGGCAGCCGAAACGATATGTGATATTTCATTATACTGACGATGGCTGCCGGCTATCACATGATTGTCTAGTAGTGACGAGAGTTTGCAGACCAAAGTATATTCTCGATTCAAAAACCTACGCAAACATGGAAAGAATTGCTATACACAATCTCGAGCAATATCGGTTCAAACGAAACTCTTAAACATACATAGAAAAAATTGATCCACTTAATCTCGGTTTCTTACAGTCAAGCATCCGAAAGTTTGACCCTTTTGTTGTTATTGATGGTCTGCATTGCAAATTGTAAGATTTAAGAGCTAACGTTACCATCAATTTATAGCTAGATGTAGAAAATGCATTTTCATAATGTCATAGAGGCATCCGACTTGGTGTGTGATAGTTCATCTTACTGACGATGGCTTCCGGCCATCACATAACCGTCTATAAGTGACGATAAGTTGCAGGCTAAAAAGTATGCTTGATTAAAACACCTACCCGACAAACTCATACGCGGCCTTCCTATGCGGCTTTTGTTTCAACAAACTCATACGCGACCTCTCCCATAAGAACAAATCAACCTGCAACGTGTCAACTCAAACCACCTTAGTCGTTTCTAATATCCTTCGTCAACCCACTAATCCTGTCATCACATGCACTTCTAATCCCATGTCTTCACTTCCCGACACCCCGTATCTTCCCTTCTGTCTCGCTTCTCAATTACCTACATCCCATAATCAAAATCACCTCCACCAACCTCCACTATCCTTTCACTCATAACATTTCCTCACATTGCTTGCCACTCTCTTTATTATCCAAATCCTCTTTGTCTTCCGCTGTCAAGCCTACTCCCTTGATATCCTCAAATCCGATCTCTCCTATCGTGATCTTACCAATTCACGTTACTCGTTCTCCTTTACGGAAACGCTTTCCTTCTCGCGATCGTTACGTCATCATCACTAATATAAATCCTTCCACCTCTTTATTTCCACAAGCACGTCTCGACCACGATGTTTGGCATTTAGATCCATCCTCTCGTATCTTGTTCCTGCGGATAAACCATCCTTTTTCAACTACATCTCTCCTGTCGCATTCATCCACCTAAATAAATCTTCTCAATCTAATCCTTCCCAGCCCCCTCTCCTAAAAATTGTTTTCAAGCATTGCTCTCACGCGTTTTCTGTCCTCTTCCAACAATTCAAACTCATGTCCTCTTCAGCCACTCGCATTTTTCCCGATCGCACCTCCGAAATCGCTCAACTCGCATCTGACCGCATCAATAAACGCCGTCGCGAGGAAAACGGCGAAACATCTCTCTCCATCTGAAACATCGACGAAAATTTTCAAGTTGTCCACACCCGCCCAAAAATTCGATAGCGCTCTATCTCCCCTATGTGTCTGCTCCACTAGCCCCTATCACCACCACACACAGTTTCAGCGAAGGCCTCCTCAACACCAGATCTATACTCAATAAATCCGATGTCATCCTCAACCTATTCATCAAGCAATCCATCGATCTCTTCTGCCTCACCGAATCCTGGCTCTCCAATTATGACGACCTCTCCATCCGTCGTTTGCTCTCTGCCGGTTGCTCACTAGTCGAATCCGCTCGCCCCATCAGCAAATCCCCTTCTAAATTCTCTAATCATGGCGGCATTGTCGCATTCGCCCGTCACCCCGCGTCTATTCGCTAAATCACTTCCCATTTCAGTCCTTGCTCTTTTGAACTGCTCACTTGTCGTTCTTCTAACCCGATCACTCTAGATTTTGCCATTGTATACCGTCCGAATTCATATGCTGCTACATCCTTATTTTTTAGCGAATTCGCTGACCTCCTGTCTCACTGTTCTTTGTCCTCCATCCCTTCAATCGTTCTTGGCGACTTCAACATCCGCCTCGACCGCCCCTCTTTCACCGAGTCCATCCAGTTCATCAACATTCTCTCCAACTATAACTAGAAACCCATCTACACTGCCCCCACACATATTCTTGGTGGGGCACTCTTGCCATCTCCCTTCTTCGCTCTGCCTTACTCAAATCGTTTCTATCCTATCCCATAATAACATAATCCTCTCCTCACGGTCTCGCCTTTCTTTTCGACTCTGAACTCACACCCATTCTCGATCCTATCTTGCCCTTCAAGCCTTACCCACACCGTCGCTTGCACCGTGCCTATGGTTTGACATCCAATGCCTACTCTCAAAGCGTTGCTTCCGTTATGCTTTTCGAGTCTATACATTAGGCTCTCTCAGACGGGATTTCCGCTCGATTACTCCGTCTTTCCGTGATAATTATCTTGTTCATCTGCGGTCTCATCTCGACCTACTACGTACCAAATGCAACTCCTTCTGGCTTCATAAAATCATCACTTCATTCAACTCTAAGACTCTATGGCATACTTTTAACTCAATCCTTGCTCGCTCCTCTCCACCGTACAACATCAATGTCAATGATTATTCGTCATTTCTCCAGACTAAAGTATCCACGTTGCTCTCTCACACCCCGATCTCCATCCTATCCCACTCTGCCCCGCCTAGCCTCATCCTTCCGGAACTCTTTCATCTTATCACTGGCTCACCTTCCGAAGTCTCATCTGTTCTCATGTCCTTGCCCAGCAAAACATAACATGTCGATATCCTGCCTATACGCATACTTAAATCCATATGCTCATCGATATCCCCATTTCTCACAACCTTGTTTAACTCGTCCATCCGCAGTCGTATCTTCCCTTCACACTGGAAATCCGCGATTGTTCGTCCCCTCCTTAAGAAACAATCGCTCGACCTCTCCCTTCCTTCTAGCTATCGCCCCAATTCACTACTCCCAACTCTTTCTAAGCTCTTAGAAGCCTAATCTTAATACAGGTCAACGCTTATCTCTGCTCATCCAATCTGTACACTACTTTCCAATCCGCTTTCCGCTCTAATCACTCCACAGAAATCACCTGCATGAAAGTTTACAACGACTTCATCATTTCTCGAGACAAGGCTCTATGTAGTGTT
The DNA here is from genome assembly GCA_012934845.2 of Pomphorhynchus laevis. NCBI lineage: Eukaryota > Metazoa > Acanthocephala > Palaeacanthocephala > Echinorhynchida > Pomphorhynchidae > Pomphorhynchus > Pomphorhynchus laevis. The sequence goes on along the minus strand of WNNJ02001506.1, from coordinate 22,611 downwards.
CTCATCTCCCTCGACCTCTCCTCCGCCTTCGACATTGCCGAGCACTCCGCCCTTCTTTCTCGCCTTCGTTACAATTACGACTTTTCTTCATCCTCCGTAGCATGTTTTGCACCATATCTATCCGACCGTTCCTTTCGCGTCTGCTCTAATTCATCATCCTCCCCTCCCATCCCTATTTTTTGCGTGGTCCCACAAGGTTCATTCATAGGTCCCCTGCTTTTCTCTCTTCTGATTGGCCATCTCTCTCCGTTTATCAAATATTTTTCCTTCAACGTCATGCAATACGCCGATGACATCCTCATCTATGCTCATGCACCCGCACATCGCATACACGATATCGGCATTTCGGCCTCCAACTGTCTTTCTTCTATCTACAAACGTCTCTCCAATATCCATCTCGTTCTAAACCCCGACAAGTACAAAATAATGTGGATCCTCCCCCATAACCCAAACATATCTCCTCCCACTGTATCTTTCGCCTCATTGATCATCCCCATAGTACACAATCTCACTTTCTTAGGCTTCCATTTAGATGATCACATTTCCCACCCTTCGTCTGTCACAAGGTCCGCTCGTCCAACTAATTCTCCGTGACATCTGCCGTATCCGTCCCCTTATTGACTTCCGTTCTTGTCTATATCTTCTTTCATCGCTTCTTTTCCCTAAAATCGATTACTACCTTAGCCTTTTCGCCAATTCTCCAACAAAATCCATCATCCTACCCCTACAACGAATAATCAACTATGCCGTTCGAGTGCTCTTTTATCTTTGTCGCTTCGACTACATATCCACATATCTTGCCCAACTCTCCTGGCCCACCATCTGCATCCGCATCAGACTCCGCCTTCTCGTAACTTTTCGTCTCATCGTTGTCGGCTCTCCATCGTTCATCAATTTTCCATTCTTAGACGACACTCGCCACACTTCGCTATCGCAGCGTTCCCGTCATAACCTCTTACTCCACATTCCCAATAACTCCAACAACTATAGTATCAGATCCTTCCTCGTCGCCGCCTGACTCGCATGGAATCAACTCCCTCTCGACGTCCGCCGCGCTCCCTCCTTTATCACATTCAAACACCTCCTCCGTTCACACCTTCTCGACGCATGAATTACATTTTTGTTTTGTTGTGGTCATGTAAGCGTGCGCTGGCACGCGTTTGCCACGTTAAAATATATCTTTTTTAACAATACTGCCAGTGAATTCTAGTATTCATTTCGATCGCATATCTACTAGTCGCGCTCATTATGCATGTTTGGATATCGTTTGCTATGGTTTTGAAGATTGTCTCCATTCGAATTGTAAAATTTAAGAGCTAACGCTACCAACAGTCTTAGCTAGATTTCAAAAATGCATTTTCACAATGTCACAGAGGCAGCCGAAACGGCGAGTGAGAGTTCATCTTACTGACGTTGGCTGACAGCAATCACATGACGTCTTGGAGTGACGAGAGTTTGCAGGCTGAAGAATATAGACGATTCAAACATTGACCTAAACATATGAAAACAATTGCTGTTCGCAATCTCTAGCAATTCCGATTCAAACAAAACTCTTAAGATTACATAGAAAGATATGATACACTCAATCTCGGTTTCTTACAGTCAAGCCTCCGAAAGTTTGACAATCTGGTTGTTAATGATGTTCTGCATTGCAAATTGTAAGATGAAAGAGCTAACGCCACCAACAATTTTAGCTTGATTTCGGAAATTCATTTTCACAATTTCACAAAGGCAGCCAAATTGGAGTGTGATAGTTCATCTTACTGACGATGGCTTCCGGCTATCACATGACAATCTAGGAGTGACGAGAATTTGCAAGTTGAAGAATATGCTTGATTTAAACACCTACACAAATGTATAGAAAGCATTGCTTTTCGTAATCTCGAGCAATCCTGATTCAAACAATACTCTTAAGATTAAATAGAAAGAATTGATCAACTCAATCTCGGTTTTTACAGTCAAGCCTCCAAAGGTTTGAACATCTGGCTCCTAATGATTGTCTCTATTTAAATTGTAAAATTTAAGAGCTAAACCACCAACAGTTTTAGCTAGATTTTAAAAATGCATGTTCACAATGTCACAGAGGCATTTGTAACGGCGAGTGATAGTTAATCTTACTGACGTTGCCTGCCGGCTATCACATGCACGTCTATGAGTGACGAGAGTTTGCAAGCTGAAGAATATGGTCGACTCAAACACCGACTCAGACATATGGAATAAATTGCTGTTCGCAATCTCGAGCAATACCAATTCAAACAAAACTCTTAAGATTATACAGAGATAATTAATCCACTCAATGTCGGTTTCTTACAGATAAGCATCCGAAAGTCTGATCTTATGGTTGTTAATTAGGATCTGCATTGCGAATAATATGATTTAAGAGCTAACGTCACCAACAATTTTAGATAGATGTCAGAAATTCATTTTGACAAAGTCACAGAGGCAGCTGAAACGGCGTGTGATAGCTCATCTTCCTGACGATGGCTCCTGGCTATCACATGATTGTCCTGGAGTGACCACAGTTTGCAGGCTAAAGAATATGCTTGATTCAAACACCTACAAAAACATATAGAAAGAATTGCTATTCACAATCTTGAGCAATGTCGATTTTAACGAAACTCTTAAGATTACATTGAAAGATATGATACACTCAATCTCGGTTTCTAACGATCAAGCATTCGAAAGTTTAATCCTCTGGCTGTTAATGATGGTCTCTATTAAATTGTGAAATTTAAGAGCTAACGCCACCAACAGTTTTAACTAGATTTCGGAAATGCATTTACACAATGTCCTCGAGGCCGCCGAAACGGCGTGTGATAGTTCATCTTACTGACGATGGATCACGGCTATCACATAACGGTCTAGTAGTGACAAGAGTTTTCAGTTTAAAGTTTATGCTGGATTCAAACACCTACACAAACATACGGAAAGAATTGATATTCGCAACCTCGAGAAATACTGATTCAAACGAAACACTTAAGATTACATATAAAGAATTGATCCACTCAATCTCGATTTCTTACAGTCAAGCATCCGAAAGTTTGATTCTCTGGCTCTAAATGATGGTTTCCATTAAAATAGTAAAATTTAAGAGCTAACGCCACCAACAGTTTTAGCTAGATTTCAAAAATGTATTTTCACAACGTCACAGAGGCAGCCGAAACGGCGAGTACGAGTTTATCTAACTGACGTTATCTGCCGGCTATCACATGACCGTCTAGCAGTGACGAGAGTTTGTAGGCAATAGAATATGCTCAATTAAAAAAACTACCAAAACATATGGAAAGAATTGCAATTCGCAATCTCGAGTACTTCCAATTTAAACGAAACTCTAAGATTACATTGAAAGATATGATACACTCAATCTCGGTTTCATACAGTAAAGCATCCGAAAGTTTGACATTCTTGTTGTTAACGATAGTCTGTGTTGTGACTTAATAACTGAACTATGATTGCATGTTTCTACTTTTACATATTTCTAGATATCGAATAAACCTAGCTTGGTTCATTACAATTTATTCAATATTGTTATTACTGATGGAGCGATATTTAAAGCCTGAACAGCTTACTCTACTTCCCAATTCGGACGATGCTTAACAACAATGGGAACACTTGCGATATCGTTTCGACGCGTTCATCGCTCGTTTGAAAACACCTACCGACGCTGATAAGCTTGATATTCTTATGAATCATCTGTCACACACGCTGTTCGCGCGAGCTCATGCTTGTAAAACGTTCGAAGATGTGATGGACATACTTTCAAAATCGTTCACTGCAACCCGAAGTCTTCTCTTCGACCGATACAAGCTATATTCATCCAAGCAAAAGAATGATCAATCAGTCAAGGATTACATGGATAATTTGGAATCCCTCGCTCGACGCTGCACATTCAATCCTTTGGGTTCAGAGGAGCACCGGAATGTGATTATTTGCGATGCTTTCATTGCCGGAATTCCGTCTAATTTTATTAGACAACGGATTCTAGAGTCTAACTGTGTCGATCGCAATCAGGCATTTCAAATGGCCCAGACGATCGAACTAGCTCAAATACAAGCTGCGTCGTTTAATGCATCTCAGTTACCCGATCAGACAACAACTCAAGACGAAGTTCAAATACATTAGACGATTCAACGAGATTCCACGACTCCCTCTTAAGATGAAACTTCAGCATTTGTTCAAAAATCTTAGCGAAAATGCATTTTCTGCGGTGGACGATCACATCGGCGATCCGATTGTCCTGCTCGTGACGCTACATGTCATTACTGCAACAAACAAGGACATTTCGAGCGCGCTTGTCTTACTAAACAACGAAATGTCCGAAAATTGTCATTTGTCCGAAAATAAGCAACACATATATAATATACAGCATAATAGTCAAACTATATTTCATAAACATATGAGATTAATAGGACATGATATTAAAAACTGTAAATTATTTATTTTAGAACATATTATCGAAGAAAACATTTCAATATTAAATCAAAAACTATTAGAAAAAGAAGATTTTTGGATTAAAACGCTTAATTCCATGTACCCATTAGGATTGAATGACGTGGTACAAGGAATTGGCAGAAGTAGTATAATACATAATAAACAACTATATTATAATAATCCGATTAAACGCAAACCAAGAAGTCATGGTGATAAAAGGAATAGGAAAAATAAAGTGAAAAATATTAAAAAAGATATGTATATAAATGAACAATTAGAAATATTAAAACAACTTTTAAGAGATAATAAGCTGAAAGATCTTTATGTAAATATAAGAAGTTTTTCTAAAGATATCATATGTTCAATAAATCAAAAATTAATTAACGACTATGATATGCTAAGTTGTATAATAGACAGTTATTGTAATACAAAATACTATAATCGTACAATAAATGTTAATAATAACAATAGAAAATATACATTAACCATAAACTTCATTAATAAATGTATAGATAACATAAATATAGCCGGACTTTTAAATAATTTTAAAAGTAAAGAAATAATAAGGTCAGATTTAAATAAATATATTCCTAAAATAAGGTATATACCCCTACCACAATTAGGACGAAAAATTTGTAATTATAATAAAGAATTAAAATCAATATGTAACGATAATATTAGAAACATAATGGAAACAGAATGCAATTGTAAAAGTCTTAGTTTTGAAAAAATAAATGAACATATATGTACCCATAATCTAGAATTAATTGAAAATTGTGAATTAAGAAAGCTGCTATCAAAAGGGTATATATATATATATATATATATATATATATATATATATAATCTGTTTAATTATCAGTTAATTAATCCAGAGAACAAAAACTTCTAATTTATTAACACAACGCGTTTCGAAAAATTTCTTCTTCAGGTGATTACACTAGATATTTTCTGCAGTATATATCTTGATGCTAAATAAGTATCATGAATATCATGTACCATGATAATTGGAATTTTGGTATGTGATTGATATACGCTGAATTCTTTCATGTCGGAATCAAGATATATACTGCAGAAAATATCTAGTGTAATCACCTGAAGAAGAAATTTTTCGAAACGCGTTGTGTTAATAAATTAGAAGTTTTTGTTCTCTGGATTAATTAACTGATAATTAAACAGATTATTTATAGCGTCTTGAAATAGACCTCCAGAGGCTGTTAATGAATAATTGTAATTCAATATATATATATATATATATATATATATATATATATATATATATATATATATATATATATATTATTTTAACATTTCAACATAACATACAATTTTGGTTACCCGCAAATGGGCCCTTATTAAAATTGTTATTATTATACATTTTCATTAATGTTAGTTTGGCGAATCATTGAATATATTCGCTTGACTATTGAGTTTTCGGATTGATGCTCGTCGAATCGCCAAGGACACACACTTTGCAAGGATGAATGATATGTCGCTCTAAAGTTTAGTGATGCATTTGTGATAGGGTGTATTATGTTTAACCGCTTGTTGTCTTGCGATCTGTCGTAGTACTCTGTCTGCACTGGGCCCTATGCTTCCTAGCGCCGAAAACGTGAGAGGGTGAAACGCAGAGCACTCGATCTTTACTACTCTTTCAACATATTTAGTTCGTTTTCTATTCTCATGATAGTTATGTGTGTTATTCATCCGTTGGGCATACGATGAGGCAAGTGGATTAAAAACACAAACGTTCATAAAGGACCGCTCCATCGTTGTTCCGAACAGATTATTGCACGCTATGTCTAATCGAGCCGACCTGTCTGTGGTTGTATTGATGTTGTCAAATGTCATTAAATCTGGTACTGGTAGGAGTATGGGCTCAATAGCAACATTGACACACACATCTCGAAGTGCTACCGCGATATTGTCTCTTATTGTATTATGTCTTATAAAAGGTATTCCACCAACTTGACATGTCTTATAAAGGGAATACATATAGATTAAATAGTAACAACGACAAAAATAAAATTTACAATTCGTTATATAATAACTAAAATGCTTACTTTAGTAAGCTGATTAATAGCAAAAGCTCGAATATCTAAGATAAAAATTTGGAAAGATTATATATTTGATAAAATTAAAATAAAATGAAAATAACAAACAATTACAAAAGGAAAGATAAAATTAATAAAGATATGTATAAAGAACTTACTAAATTAAAGGATAACTATATAATAACAACTATTGATAAAGCTAGTAATAACTGTCTTCATATGCAAAAAGCTTTATTATGATATACTAATGAAAGAGGTTAATTCTAATGATTTAAATGTAAATCCAACATATGAACGTAGTGAGTTGAGTTTAGAAACAATTATTACAAGTCACTGTTCTATAATGGATAAAAAGGGTATAAAGGTTGAATCAGATAATAAAACTATGCCTATATTATATTAGAATCCAAAATTACATAAAAATCCATTAAAACATAGGTTTTAAATGTACATTAAAACCACTTTCTGTCTATATAAATAAAATACTTGAAGTAATTAAAGCACACATCAAAAAATATTGTAAGGTAATCGAAATTAATACTGGAATAACACACTATTTCAGTATTAATTCTACAAAAGAATTTTTAGAACAGACAAAAGGAATAAATTTTCAGAAAAAATATACATACGATTTTAGTACGCTTTATACAAATCTAGATTTAGTAGATATTAAAGAAGCGTTAGAAAAATTAATTAACCTTATATTCGGAAAAAGATATACATATATATGTTATAATAATTATAACGCCTATCTAACAAAAATTAAACCATCAAATAAATATAAATATATGGATAAAATTGAATTAATAGAATCCTTAAATATTTTGATAAATCAAAATTATTTAAAAGTAGGGACATCTATATTTAGACAAGTAAAAGGTGTTCTAATGGGTGGTAATATGAGCCCAATTATAGCTGACTTGTTTTTAAGCTTTATAGAATATGAATTTGTTCATAACTGTGTAAAAACTAAATCTAAACAATATAAATATATGAAATATATGTTTCGATACATTGATGATATATGTGTATTTAATTCTAATAATTTTTATTCAATTAGTGAGCACATTTATCCAGAAAGCCTTATTCTTAACAAAACCAATATTAATGATAAAGAAGGTGTATATCTAGATATGAACATTAAATTAACATTAACAAAAACTGCTATTAATTTATATCGTAAAGATGACATATTTAAATTTGCAAGAAACATATTTTTGCATGAGCATTCATGTATACCATATAATATAAAATATAATACATTAAATAATGAAATTTTAAGAATTGCAACAATATGTAATAATATTGGCTTTCTTCAAAATCATTTTAATAATTTAATAGATACATATTTTAAACTAGGTTACTATAAAAATAACATCAAGCAGAAAATAGTAAAATATATAAATCAACACAATAATATAAAGAATAAATTTAAACTCTTAAGTGGCAAATTTTTATGGATGGATAATAAATAATATACTTTGCATTAGAATAAGATACTAGATAGTTATTTCAGAGGAAATACATCATTAGCATGTATTTGGCCTTGCTGCAATGTTGGGTAGAGGAGTTAGGGGCTGAAACCTAATAGCATAGCAGTTCCTCCTGATGATCTCTAATTCTTATTATGATACAACGTCTGTTATTTATTAGTCAATTCATAAAAATGACGTTTATTTTAAATTTTATTTTTTTAACTTGATTTAAATTATAGAAAATCTAAAAACAATTATTAATTTTATTATTTAATTATTAAATTTTGATTTAGCATTATTATGTTTTTTTTATAATTGTATTAAATACGTAGACTCAGTTAGCTGATTTAATTCACATACAATTTCAGTAATCCAGTCGAACAACCGAACTGCTTTGCAGACAATCGAAAGACAATTACAGGGCTTACTAATTACAGTTAGTATAAAAAATAATGACATTAGAGCTCTAATTGACACGGAAAGTTCTTCAAATTTTATAAACTCTAGATGTGCACCCTATCTCAAATTACGTACGTCCTCGTGTAATGCAAAAATCTCTTTGGCCGATCAGATATGTCATTCGAGATGTCTCCGCGAATCTGTTGTACCATTCAACTATAACGAAAATACTTATCATTCTACGTTTTTCGTAATGGAGGGATTGTGTTGTCCATTAATACTAGGAAAGCCATTATTGTCCAAACATTCGTCCATCACACAAAATTGTGGTAATCCAAGTGGAAATCCACTCGTCATTTGTACACTCAACACAATGAATATTAAACCTCCGAAACTCTTCCCTCCAGATTGTATTTATTGGAAGCCTATATCTACCACTACAAGTAGACAATCCCCTAAAAATCTCGCTTTTATTAAGCTCGAAATCCAACGTTTGCTAAAAGAACAAATAATCGAACCTTCAATGTCTCCTTGGCGATCTCAGGTGTTGATTGTTCTCAGAAATAATAATAAATGTCGACTAGTAGTTGATTACTCTCAGACTGTAAACCGACTGACAGAACAAGACGCTTATTCTCTACCACGCATAGTTGATCTCATTGATAAAATGGCTACCCAAAACGTATTTTCGCGGATAGATCTTAAAAACGCATACCATCAGGTTTAACTACGAGAAGAAGAGCGACGATTTACGGCATTTGAGGTAAACGGCGGTTTATATCAATTTACAAGAGTACCTTTCAGACTAACAAATGCCGTTTCAGTTTTCTAGTGACTTATTAACCAGATTATCGAAACCGAATCACTAAATAAGACTTACACCTACTTGGATGACGTTGTTTTTGCGGGAAGGACTTAAACGAGCATAACGAAAATCTCGAGAAATTTACTGAAGCATCTAGAAAATACAACATCACATTGAACTATGAGAAATGCACATTTCAGGCAAAAACTATCCGTATTTTAGGGTATGAGATTGGAAATAACATCAAACGTCCTGGCAGTGAACGAGTTGAGGCATTACAAAATCTAAAAGTTCCATCAGAGAAAAAGGGTTTAAAACGCATTCTCGGACTGTTCTCTCATTACGCAAAATGGATTCCACAGTTTTTAAAACGAGTTAAACCGTTAAGCACCGAATTATTTCCTTTGAATATTGACGCCTTGCGTGCCTTCGCTACATTCGAGACTCTATCATTGAATCTAGCCTGGCTCCTATAGATTTTGATAAACGTTTCACTATAGAAACAGATGCATCGGAATATGCAATTGGCGCTGTTTTCTCTCAACAATCTCGACCTGGTGCGTTCTTTCCGAAAACTTTGCCGCCTTCCCCAATTCGAATGTATTCAATCGAAAAGGAAGCATACGCGTTAGTTGAGAGCGTCCGATATTGGCGACACTATGTGGCATCTAATCAATTCGATATAATCACAGACCAGCGTTCCGTTTCGTTTATATTCGATAAACTACACCACGGTAAGATTAAAAACGAAAAATAATACGCTGGTTACTCGATCTTTCGGAATTCGACTTTAACGTCATCTACCGACAAGGAAGTCAAAACGAAGCTGCCGACGCCCTGTCGCGCAATGTTGCGTTCGCAAGTTCAGCTACCCAGCATACGAATGATCTATCCAAGCTTCAACGAATTCACCAGACATAATGTCACCCTGGAATTCTCGCGTTCACGTCGAAAGAATTTCAAAACTACATCCAGAGCATAGGAACAGTTTTAACTCACTCTAGTATTTACCACCCACAAGGGAATGGGCAAGTAGAGAGACTAAATTGCTCACTTTGGCGAACAATACGATTGCGTTTGAAGGATCTATCCAAACCGATCTCAAAATAGAAAGACGCACTACCGGATGCTTTACAATCAATAAGGAGCTTACTATGTACTGCTACAAATTCTCCCCCTCACGAGCGTATGTCCAATTTTAAATAAATCGCCCCCAATGTCAAGCGGAATACCTCACTGGTTGACCAGCAGTGGACCTGTTTGGGTTCGCAACTTTACACCGGGTTCTAAGTACTGCGAGTCTGTAAAGAAAGCCCATTTGATAAATGCTAACCCTAAATTTGCTATAATTAGAACGGGCGACAACCGCGAATGTACCGTCTCCACTCGGGATCTAGCTCGATATCCTCGTCATTTGATGGACAACGACAAAAATAGCGACAAAGATACGGTATCTGATAATTATCCGGTAACCGATGACCGCGACTTTCCAAGAAACGATTGTATGAACTAGGCTACACCGCTCGATCATGTGATGGGTCACAAAGGAAGCTCTATCGAAGTGTCAACACTTAATGATGCCGAGAAGACTACCACAATACACATGAAAAATCAAGACACTGGCGTTGACAACGAGGCTCTGAATTGACGTGCAAGACGCTTACCTTCTCGGTATAAAGACTACATTATGGGGGTGAATGTTGTGACTTAATAACCGAACTATGTTTACATGTTTCTACTTTTACATATTTCTAGATATTGAATAAAGCCTAGTTTGGTTCATTACAGTCTGCATTGCAAATTGTAAGATTAAAGAGCTAATGCCACCGACAATTTTAGGATGACGTCGGAAATTCATTATCACAATGTCACCGAGGCTGCCAAATTGTCGTGTGATAATTAATCTTACTGACGATAGCTGCCGTCTATCACATGACAATCTAGGAGTGACGAGAATTTGAACGTTTAGAATATGCTTAATTCAAACATCTTCTCAAATGTATAAAAAGCATTGCTATTCGCAATCTCGAGCAATCCAGATTCAAACAAAACTCTTAAGATTACATAGAAAGAATTGATGCACTCAATCTCGGTTTCTTACAGTCAAGTATTCGAAAATTTGGTCCTCTGGCTCTTAATGATTGTCTCCATTCAAACTGTAAAAATTAAGAGCTAACGCCACCAACAGTAACAGCTAGATTTCAAAAATGCATTTTCACAATGTCACAGAGGCAGCCAAAATAGCGTGTGATTGTTCATCTTACTGACTATAAATGCCGGCTCTCGCATGACCGTCTAGGAGTGACGAGAATTTGCAGGCTGAAGAATATGCTCGATTCAAACACCTTCCCGAACATATGGAAAGAATTGCTATTCGCAATCTCGAGCAATACAGATTCAAACGAAGCTCTTAAGATTATTTAGAGAAAATTGATCCCCTCAATGTCAGTGTCTTACAAATAAGCATCCGAAAAATTGATCTTATGATTGTTAACGATGGTATGGGTTGCGAATGGTATGATTTAAGAGCTAACGCCACCAACATTTTTAGCTAGATGTCGGAAATGCATTTTCACAATGTCACAGAAATAACCGAAACGGCGTGTTATAGTTCATCTTACTGACGATGACTGCCATCTATTACATGACCGTCTAGAAGTGACAAGAGTTTTTAGGCTGAAGAATATGCTCGATTCAAACACCTACGTAAACATATAGAAAGAATTGCTATTCGCGATCTCGAAAAATACCGATTCAAACGAAACTCTTAAGATTATATAGAAAGAATTGATCCACTTAATTTCGGTTTCTTACAGTCTAGCATCCGAAAGTTTAATCATCTGATTGTTAATGATGGTCTGCATTGCAAATTTTAGGATTGAAGTGCTAACGCCACCAACAACTTTAGCTAGATACCAGAAATGCATTTTTCAAAATCACAGAGGCTGCTGACACGTCGTGTGATAGTTTATCTTACTGACGGTGGCTGCTGGCTATCACATGACCGTCTAGAAGTAACGAGAGTTTGCAGGCTGAAGAATATGCTCGATTTAAACACCTACCTAAACAATATAGAAAGAATTGATATTCGCAATTTTGAGCAATATCGATTCAAACGAAACTCTAAAGATTACATTGCAAGAATTGATCCACTTAATCTCGGTTTCTCACAGTCAAGCATCTGAAAGTTTGACCCTCTGGTTGTTATTGATGGTCTGCATTGCAAATTGTAAAATTTAAGAGCAAGCGTTACCATCAATTTTAGCTAGATGTGGGAAATGCATTTTCATAATGTTACAGGGTCATCCGACTTTGAATGTGATAGTTCATCTTACTGACGTTGGCTGCCTGCTAGCACATAACCGTCTAGGTGTGACGAGAATTTGCGGTCTAAAATATGCCTGATTCAAATACCTACCCAAACATATGGAAAGAATAGCTATTCGCAATCTCGAGCAATACAGATTCAGACAAAACTCTCAAGATTACATAGAAAGTATTGATCACCCAATCTCGGTTTCTTACAGTCAAGCATCCAAAATTTGATTTTACTTTTGTTAACGATAGTCTCCATTTAAATTGTAAAATTTAAGAGCTAACGCGACTATCAATTTTAGCTATATGTCGGAAATGCATTTTCACAATATCACAGAGGCAGCCGAAACACCGTGTGATATTTTATCTTACTGACGATGTCTGACGGCTATCCCATGACCGTCTAGGAGTTACGAGAGTTTGCAGGCTGAAGAATATGCTGGATATAAACACCTACTCAATCACATCGAAAGCATTTCTATTCGCGATCTTGAGCAATACCGATTCAAACAAAACTCTTAAGATTACATAGAAAGAATTGATCCACTCAATCTCAGTTTCTTACCCGGCTGCATTAATCATTAGAATGAATTATTCAGTGCTACATTTAAATTAAATCCCTTATTTTATTGTCACACAGTCAACATAAACGAGCAGTGGATAATTCATTCCACTGATGAGTGCTGACGGATAAATTCATAACTTCCGTACTAAAATTATCGTTTAGATGTGATATGAAGCATATAGTTCGTAGATTAAATCTAGTTTCACTAAGCAACAACATTGAATTTGTTATGAATTCAATTCGGGATTCTTGCTGTTTTTCATCCCTCACATCTGAACTCAACTTCTATTTATTGAATCATGTTGAAAACTTCAGGTCAAGATCCTCGAAGAATCGTGTATATTTTGATATAAAATACGCATGGAAATATATCAACTTGATGCTTGTTGGGTAGAATTGCTTTTCAAAAGGGTCAATTAATGCATCTTTTGAAGCACTGCAATTTCTGTAATCAACAGCCTGGTACTTTATCACACATTCCTTGGGTCTAAAAAGTGCAAGTAAAATTTGGCCATGATTAACACAATTGCAATCCATCGAATATTAATACCAAAATCGGATAAATATTGTTTATGAAGAAATTTCTCGATAAATTTCTTCACAACAAAAAGCGTTTTAAAAGATGATATATTTAAACATCAATCATTTGTTAATATTAACATAAGTATAATTATATCTTTATATATATCTCTATATGGATGGAACAGGCGAACTGTAAAATTCTTATTTCTTTAAATCTAAATTCTGGATAACACTCGTAGTTATTACCGGGAAAAGTATACCACACAATTGTAATAATAAAAGAGAATTGTTCAAAAGTAGTGAACTAATACATCCGCTTTATTGCTTCCTGAAACATGTGGAGTTTAAAGAATCGTAGCTATGTATAAATTTACTTTTTGTCAAAGGTTGTGCATCTGTAGGTTCGATAAGAACAAGGAAAAGAAAACGCAAAACGATAAAAAAAACCTAAAATTTATGAAACAAAAAGCGCAAAAATGAATAAGTAACAGAGAAGTTAAAATAAATAATAGGATAAAAGAACAAAATTCAAAATATGTTATTTATAATTTTCACTTTATTTTAAAATCGATTTTATTTTAGAAGAATCAAATCAATATTAAATATTTATATTTTAACTTTAATTTAAAAGCTCATTTGTTGCCATTTATTATAACTTTGCTGTTGAAACTAATAAAACGAAATTCTTAAATTTTAGGTGATAAATAGTTGGCGACAACAAATAATATTAATAGTGATTAAAACCAATATTATGGTTTTAATGAATAAAATTCATTAAAAATTAAGGAATAAGAAAATAGAGTTAAAAATATTAAAAAAGATATGTATATAAATGAACAATTAGAAATATTAAAACAACTTTTAAGAGATAATAAGCTAAAAGATCTTTATGTAAATATAAGAAGTTTTTCTAAAGATATCATATGTTCAATAAATCAAAAATTAATTAACGACTATGATAGGCTAAGTTGTATAATAGACAGTTATTGTAATACAAAATACTATAATCGTACAATAAATGTTAATAATAACAATAGAAAATATACATTAACCATAAACTTCATTAATAAATGTATAGATAACATAAATATAGCCGGACTTTTAAATAATTCTAAAAGTAAAGAAATAATAGGGTCAGATTTAAGTAAATATATTCCTAAAATAAGGTATAAACTCCTACCACCATTAGGACGAAAAATTTGTAATTATAATAAAGAATTAAAATCAATATGTAACGATAATATTAGAAACATAATGGAAACAGAATGCAATTGTAAAAGTCTTAGTTTTGATAAAATAAATGAACATATATGTACCCATAATCTAGAATTAATTGAAAATTGTGAATTAAGAAAGCTGCTATCAAAAGGGTATAAATATAGATTAAATAATAACAACGACAAAAATAAAATTTACAATTCGTTATATAATAACTAAAATGCTTACTTTAGTAAGCTGATTAATAGTAAAAACTCGAATATATCTAAGATAAACATTTGGAAAGATTATATATTTGATAAAATTAAAAATAAAATGAAAATAACAAACAATTACAAAGGGAACGATAAAATTAATAAAGATATGTATTCAGAACTTACTAAATTAAAGGATAACTATATAATAACAACTATTGATAAAGCTAGTAATAACTTTGTCTTCATATGCAAAAAGCTTTATTATGATATACTAATGAAAGAGGTTAATTCTAATGATTTAAATGTAAATCCAACATATGAACGTAGTGAGTTGAGTTTTGAAACAATTATTACAAGTCACTGTTCTATAATGGATAAAAAGGGTATAAAGGTTGAATTAGATAATAAAACTATACCTATATTATATTAGAATCCAAAATTACATAAAAATCCAATAAAACCTAGGTTCATATGTAGTGCGTTTAAATGTACATTAAAACCACTTTCTGTCTATATGAATAAAATACTTAAAGTAATTAAAGCACACTTTTAAAAAATATTGCAAGGTAATCGAAATTAATACTGGTATAAAACACTATTTCAGTATTAATTCTACAAAAGAATTTTTAGAACAGACAAAAGGAATAAATTTTCAAAATATAAATACATACGATTTTAGTACGCTTTATACAAATCTAGATTTAGTAGATATTAAAGAAGCGTTAGTAAAATTAATTAACCTTATATTCGGAAAAAGATATACATATATATGTTATAATAATTATAACGCCTATCTAACAAAAATTAAACCATCAAATAAATATAAATATATGGATAAAATTGAATTAATAGAATCCTTAAATATTTTGATAAATCAAAATTATTTAAAAGTAGGGACATCTATATTTAGACAAGTAAAAGGTGTTCCAATGGGTGGTAATATGTAGCCCAATTATAGCTGACTTGTTTTTAAGCTTTATAGAATATGAATTTGTTCATAACTGTGTAAAAACTAAATCTAAACAATATAAATATATGAAATATATGTTTCGATACATTGATGATATATGTGTATTTAATTCTAATAATTTTTATTCAATTAGTGAGCATATTTATCCAGAAAGCCTTATTCTTAACAAAACCAATATTAATGATAAAGAAGGTGTATATCTAGATATGAACATTAAATTAACATTAACTAAAACTACTATTAATTTATATCGTAAAGATGACATATTTAAATTTGCAAGAAACATATTTTTGCATGAGCATTCATGCATACCATATAATATAAAATATAATACATTAAATAATGAAATTTTAAGAATTGCAACAATATGTAATGATATTGGCTTTCTTCAAAATCATTTAAATAATTTAATAGATACATATTTTGAAGAAGGTTACTATAAAAATACCATCAAACAGAAAATTGTAAAATATATAAATCAACACAATAATATAAAGAATAAATTTAAACTCCTAAGTGGCAAATTTTTATGGTCGGACAATAAATAATATACTTTGTATTAGAATAAGATACTAGATAGTTTTATCAGAGGAAATACATCATTAGCATGTATTTGGCCTAGCTGTTATGTAGGGTAGATGATCATGGACCGAAACCTAATAGCATAGCAGTTCTTCCTGACGACCTCTTATTCTTATTCTGATACAACGTCTGTTATTTATTAGTCAATTCATAAAAATGACGTTTATTTTAAATTTTATTTTTTTAACTTGATTTAAATTATAGAAAATCTAAAAACAATTATTAATTTTATTATTTAATTATTAAATTTTGATTTAGCATTATTATATTTTGTTTTTTTTATAATTGTATTAAATACGTAGACTCAGTTAGCTGATTTGATTCATATGTAGTACGTTTAAATGTACATTAAAACCACTTTCTGTCTATATGAATAAAATACTTAAAGTAATTAAAGCACATTTTAAAAAATATTGCAAGGTAATCGAAATTAATACTGGTATAAAACACTATTTCAGTATTAATTCTACAAAAGAATTTTTAGAACAGACAAAAGGAATAAATTTTCAAAATATAAATACATACGATTTTAGTACGCTTTATACAAATCTAGATTTAGTAGATATTAAAGAAGCGTTAGTAAAATTAATTAATCTTATATTCGGAAAAAGATATACATATATATGTTATAACAACTATAACACCTATCAAAAATTAAACCATAAGTTTATTATAAATATATGGATAAAATTGAATTATTAGAATCCTTAGATATTTTGATAAATCAAAATATTTAAAAGTAAGGGCATCTATCCTTAGACAAATAAAAGGTGCTTCAATTGGAGGTAATATCGGCCAAATTATAGCTGACTCTTTTTCAATCTTTATTGGTCGTTCTAGACAATATTATACATTAATAATTATAGAGTAACAATTTTCCAAGTAACTATTTTCTAATTTTCTTCTAACTGAGTCTACGCATTTTATTAAATATAAATATTTAAAGTAAAGATAAATAATTATAAATAATAAATAATTTTATTATTTAATTTCATTATTATGCTTATATGTTTTATTATTTATATGTTTTTTAAGCTTTATAGAATATGAATCTATTTATAACTTTGTAAAAAAATAAATTTAAACTATATAAAGATATAAAGTATCTTTTGATACATTGATGATATATGCGTATTTAACTCCAACAATTTTTATTCAATAAGCGAGCAAATTTATCTAGGTAGCTTTATTCTTAATAAAATCAATATTGATTGTAAATATGATAAATATCTAGATATGTACATTAAATTAACATTTATTAAACATATTGTTAATTTATATCGTAAAGATAACATATTTAAATTTGCAAAAACCATTTTTGCATGAGTATTCATGGATACCATATAATATAAAATATAATACATTAAATAATGAAATTTTAGGAATTGCCATAAAATTTAATGATTATTTATTAGTGGAGAGAGTGGTGAAAATATTTATTTAATCGAATTAATAGCCTACTGCTATCATCATCAGCAGTAAATGTTTGTAACATTTACACCTGATGATAATAGCAGTAAGCTATTAATTCGACTAAAAATTCGATTAAATAAATATTTTCTTAACACTTTCCACAAATAAATAATCCAATATGAGTGAACAATCAATTTAAAATGTAATGATATCGGATCGCTTTCAAATCATTTAAATACTTTAATAGATGCATATTTTAAACTTGTTACTATAAAAATACTATCAAACAGAAAATAGTAAAATATATAAATCAACACAATAATATTAAAAATTAATTTAAAATCATTAGCGGAAAATCTTGATGGATAATAAATTGTATACTTTGTATTAGGATAAGATACACCAGATAATCAATTTTCATCAGAGGAAATACGTCATTAGCATGCACTTGGTTCCGCTGCTATGTTGGATCGAGGAACAGGGGCCGAAACCTGATAACATAACAGTACCTGATGATGACCTCTAATCCTTATTCTTATACCTCGTCTATTATTTATAGGTCAATTTATAAAAATTGATTTTTATTTTAAATTTCAATTAAAAATTTTAACTTTATATAAATAATAAATTATCCAAATTCGTATATAATAATTATTTATTATTTATAATTATTTTATTATTTATTATTTATTCATCCTTTTTTATTTATAAATAGCATATAATACGTAGATTTAGCTGATTTCATTAAGAAGAATATAAATGCTTATTTTACATGTAAGAAAACCATTAATTTATTTTTATATTTCGCTAGCTGATAATACTGGCAGCATCAGATTAAAACATTTCATTTTTCATTACTGTTATACCAAAATTATATTTAATTTGGGTGTAACTTTGATCATGGGTTCATCAAACTATGCAACGAGGGATAAAAATGGGACTCACGGACATCGGTTTAGGATTTGACATGCCCAAACGTGAATTCTGACAATATGATCTTTACTAAATGCTACATCGAGAACGGCAGAAAATTGTTTTACTGACATGGGACAGATTTATAAAGATCAAGTTACTGAAACCGAATCACAAGTGTTGTCACCTGTTCACGAATGTTGTCGTAATGTTAACAAAAATTAATTTAAAGTGCCAAGGATTTCTCTTCAAATAATGATATTATTACGATGATTACAAAAGGAACAGGTCGTTGTGTGGAACCTTAGTGGTTACAATACTGAAGCATTGAAACACCTAATCAGTTTAGCATATATCGAATGTGTCCCCAACATACTACAAGCAAATAAAAATGTCACTTCTATTTTTAACAAATATTTGAGAAATAACTTTAAAGATTCTGCCACAGTTGACACCTACATCAACCAGACCCAGTAATTTTTACTTAACCAATCATTTCGTCGTTGACAAGGGAGGTTGCAGAGGCAACCTTTCGTCAATTTATTTTACTCACTACAAGTTAAATTTTTTACAGCTTAGCTCCTCTCTTTACACAAGTGTCCAGAACATAAGGAAGGTTAAATATCAGATAATACGATTACGAAATCAATCATTGATCTAGATTTTTATGATACCAAATACATCGATGATCTCCTTACGTTCAAACATGATGTTTGTTATTAACATGTTTTGACTGGAACAAATATGCAAGAAGTCAAAAGTACTTGTGTTTAGATTTAAAAGTTGTATTGTTATCAACACGCTTTTCCAGTAGAACTTTACCAACATGATCATTGAAGTCACCTAGTAGAACGAGGGAATCTCCACAGGAGTATGATTAAGTACAACCTGGATATCCTCTTCAGAATGTGTATATTCTGAGTTAATGTTGAAAATATATGAGCACATAACACCTAACTTAATATTCTCATCTGCGTTAAAGTTGCATTAAGGTAAGTCCCTGGGTTAAACTTCTAAACAACTAAGGACAGCGGGAATATGTAAGTATCTCTACACCCGCTATCCTTGGCTTTCCATCAGTAATCCACAACAAATTCAAGGTATAAACTTGATCCATAAGTTGATAATCAGATCTAGAATAATAAATACAGGTATATCTGACTATCCATATAATATATTATTATATATTTATCTATTTTCTGTTTGATGGTATTTGTATAGTAATCTTGTTTAAAATATGCATCTATTAAATTATTTAAATGATTTTGAAGAAAGCCAATATCTAATATTGGCTTTATGCTAATAAAGCAAATATTAACTTAAGCCAATTGGCTTAAGCTAATATCAAATAAAGCCGTTGTAAGTTTAGTCTGAGTCAACTAAACTAGGTGGCGACACCGAAAAAGCAACGTTAAAAATCATGACTTAAAAGTTACATGTACTCAACAATATTGGAAAAATACGTAAGTACTAATGATTTCAATTTTAGATCTTTTAAATGTAACAGAAAAAATTGTATAGTTTGTGATGTTATAAATAATAATAATTGTATCGTAAGTAATACGACAAACAAATGTTTTTCATTAAATATTAATAATAATTGTAACTGCAATACCGCAGGTGTAGTGTATCTAATACAATGCACATGTGGATTGCAATATATAGGAAAACATATCAAATGTTAAAAACTAGGTTTAGGCAACACATATATAATATACAGCATAATAGTTAAACTATATTTCATAAACATATGAGATTAATAGGACATAATATAAAAAAATAAAAATTATTTATTTTAGAACATATTATCGAAGAAAACATATCAATATTAAATCAAAAACTATTAGAAAAAGAAGATTTTTGGATTAAAACGCTTAATTCCATGTACCCATTAGGATTGAATGACGTGGTACAAGGAATTGGCAGAAGTAGTATAATACATAATAAACAACTATATTATAAAAATCCGGTTAAACGCAAACCAAGAAGTCATGGTGATAAAAGGAATAGGAAAAATAGAGTTAAAAATATTAAAAAAGATATGTATATAAATGAACAATTAGAAATGTTAAAACAACTTTTAAGTGATAATAAGCTAAAAGATCTTTATGTAAATATAAGAAGTTTTTCTAAAGATATCATATGTTCAATAAATCAAAAATTAATTAACGACTATGATAGGCTAAGTTGTATAATAGACAGTTATTGTAATACAAAATACTATAATCATACAATAAATGTAAATAATAACAATAGAAAATATACATTAACCATAAACTTCATTAATAAATGTATAGATAACATAAATATAGCCGGACTTTTAAATAATTCTAAAAGTAAAGAAATAATAGGGTCAGATTTAAATAAATATATTCCTAAAATAAGGTATAAACTCCTACCACCATTAGGATGAAAAATTTGTAATTATAATAAAGAATTAAAATCAATATGTAACGATAATATTAGAAACATAATGGAAACATAATGCAATTGTAAAAGTCTTAGTTTTGATAAAATAAATGAACATATATGCACCCATAATCTAGAATTAATTGAAAATTGTGAATTAAGAAAGCTGCTATCAAAAGGGTATAAATATAGATTAAATAACAACAACGACAAAAATAAAATTTACAGTTCGTTATATAATAACTTAAATGATTACTTTAGTAAGCTGATTAATAGTAAAAACTCGAATATATCTAAGATAAACATTTGGAAAGATTATATATTTGACAAAATTAAAAATAAAATGAAAATAACAAACAATTATAAAAGGAAAGATAAAATTAATAAAGATATGTATACAGAACTTACTAAATTAAAGGATAACTATATAATAACAACTATTGATAAAGCTAGTAATAACTTTGTCTTCATATGCAAAAAGCTTTATTATGATATACTAATGAAAGAGGTTAATTCTAATGATTTAAATGTAAATCCAACA
This sequence comes from Pomphorhynchus laevis, assembly GCA_012934845.2. Taxonomy (NCBI): domain Eukaryota; kingdom Metazoa; phylum Acanthocephala; class Palaeacanthocephala; order Echinorhynchida; family Pomphorhynchidae; genus Pomphorhynchus; species Pomphorhynchus laevis. The sequence goes on along the minus strand of WNNJ02001506.1, from coordinate 803 downwards.
TATGAACGTAGTGAGTTGAGTTTTGAAACAATTATTACAAGTCACTGTTCTATAATGGATAAAAAGGGTATAATGGTTGAATCAGATAATAAAACTATACCTATATTATATTAGAATCCAAAATTACATAAAAATCCAATAAAACCTAGGTTAATATGTAGTACGTTTAAATGTACATTAAAACCACTTTCTGTCTATATGAATAAAATACTTAAAGTAATTAAAGCACATTTTAAAAAATATTGCAAGGTAATCGAAATTAATACTGGTATAAAACACTATTTCAGTATTAATTCTACAAAAGAATTTTAGAACAGACAAAAGGAATAAATTTTCAAAATATAAATACATACGATTTTAGTACGCTTTATACAAACCTAGATTTAGTAGATATTAAAGAAGCGTCAGTAAAATTAATTAACCTTATATTCGGAAAAAGATATACATATATATGTTATAATAATTATAACGCCTATCTAACAAAAATTAAACCATCAAATAAATATAAATATATGGATAAAATTGAATTAATAGAATCCTTAAATATTTTGATAAATCAAAATTATTTAAAAGTAGGGACATCTATATTTAGACAAGTAAAAGGTGTTCCAATGGGTGGTAATAGTAGCCCAATTATAGCTGACTTGTTTTTAAGCTTTATAGAATATGAATTTGTTCATAACTGTGTAAAAACTAAATCTAAACAATATAAATATATGAAATATATGTTTCGATACATTGATGATATATGTGTATTTAATTCTAATAATTTTTATTCAATTAGTGAGCACATTTATCCAGAA